>JAJMKA010000092.1:0-43099 GCA_030563805.1 Ruyongia namnaoensis
GGGATGATTGATTTCAGGCACCTTTAAATTTTATATCTTTTATCTTTAGGTTGATTGTCTTGTGGTGCTAATTGAGCTGGATGATTGAAGTTTAACAATTAATAAAATGGTACAATAACTTAATTAAATGATTTTATTAATGATTTATTACAATTAAATTAAATTAAACTCTATCTTTACTTCTTTTTAAACAGAAATTTTGAATTTATTTATTTTATTGTTGTGGATTTTTTACTTTTTTTTTGGAATTTTCGACAAAAAAAATAATTAAAAAAAAAAAGTAAAAAATTACGTAATTTTTGAGAAATTTTTAGATCACGTGACATCTGGACACCACACTATTTTTTTATTTAAGATCATGATGAATTTCAAGTAAACAACAACACTACAACTGCAATAATACAACACAAAATGACTTTAGTAAGTAGTATGTTAACTGGACCTCTTGAAACTATGTACTAATTCAAACTTCAAAACAGATGGGAAAAGCCTTTCATATCTCTTTAGATCTACTATTAGTTACAACAGCTCTATCAGCCATCAAAAAGAACACTGGTTTGACTCCAAAGAAGGAACTGTTACCAAAGAATGATCTTGACTTACAAAGCGTCCTTCAGAAATATCTAGACATTGGTGATACCTGTTATGACACCTGTGTCGCTACCATGCGTGCTTCAAGCTATTTCAAGAAAGAATAATGAGAAATTTCACCTTTTTCTTCTCAAGTGGCAAATGTAAATAAATTATTTATTTCAAGACAACAACACTTCACACAATTATCCAGCTAAATTATGTATCACTATCATGAATCTTATTTATAATACCTGCTAATTGATGATATTTTATGACTCTATAAACTTGTATAAAACTGATACACTATATTTCAAGTACCATTTAATGAAAAGAATTATCTCCGTAGTTCCTCTTTAGATCATCAATACTATAAATTACAATATAGAATAACCTTTATGAGTGCAAATAAAGATGTATTAAGTGTATTAAAAGATTATATATAATTTAAAGAATGTGTGAAAGCTCACGAATAAAATAAAAAGGAATGCAAGTTTAAAGCTTTAAGATGGATTGAATGGTAAACCACCTGTTAATCCATGAACCATTCTCAAACCATCATCCAATTCTTCATAATCTTCATCATCAAGACTAGTTGGAATATGATTTCCGTTCAATCTGGAATCATAGTCATCTTCATCATCTTCATCATTGAAAACATCATCATAATATATAGATCCAAAATCATGTGCTGGAACAGGTGAGGCTTCAATAGCTGGATTATTGGTCAATGGTATTGAAATTCTATGTTTTAATGATGTTGATGTTCCATGGTTATTATGACCATTGTTATTCTGAATCAATGATGGATGTGATAATGCATTTACTGAATTCATATTAGGATTAATCTGTGATAAACTTCTCATAGTTTCCCAAAAATCTAATTCATCCTCTAGATCATCATAGTTAATAGCATTGTCATTGTTTTTACCACCTGAATCTCTTCTAGTTTGTTTTCTACTACTTGATGCATTACTTGATAATCTTCTCTTATGTTGACCTTGATGGTTGTTAATGTTACTTCCAGATTCACTAGCAGCAGCACTATTTTGATTACTGTAGTGATGATTGTTATGATTATGATGATTGTTATTGTTATGATTATGATTATTATGACGATTATTTGAATTTAAAAGTCTTGATAAATCATTATCTTTATTTAAGACAATATTTGAACTTTCTAATTGAGGTTGAATAATTGGTGGTAAATAATTAAAATGTGAAAATCTATTTGGTGTAATTAAATCTTCTGGATTTCCATTATTGTTATTATTATTACTATAACCATTATGATTTGATGTTTGAGATGCTGAATCACCAGGTGATGAACCTGATTTATAATGATGTGATTGAACATAATGATGATGGATATGTTGATGAATAGATATCTTTAAATCATATTTTCTTGCATTTTCAATCAATTGTTTTGCTAATTCTGTTGTTGAAATATTACCATTGGATAATGAAAGTCCAGATGTATCCTTTAATGTATATTTCCAATCAACTTCACTTTGTGATGGTTTTGGAGGTGAATTTTCTTCATTGTTGAAACCTTGGTTTTTATATTGATTATTCTTACTATTTGAAGTTGATGCTGATGATAATGGTCTTTGTGGTACTTGTGACTGTGAAGCTTCTTTTAATTGAGCTTTCTTTTTCATATAAGCAGATTGTTTATCTTTAGAATATTCTTTCTTTGTAGATTTTGAATCCTTTTTACCAGACGGTATACCAGTAGAAATTTTATCTTCATTATTAATTTTATCATTATCATTAGTTTTAGAATTAGTCTTTGTATCATCATCGTCATCATTTTCATCATTTTCTTCAATTGTTGGTCGTATATCAACTTGTTTTTGTAAAGCTTCATTAATTTTATCCAATGTAGAAGCACCACCTCTAATAGTATCTATTTCATTCTTAATATCATCATGAGCTTTACCTCTAACAACATCTGTAACAATTTTTCTCCATCTATTTCTACAAGTCAAACTTGGTCGACTTTTCATTTCTAATGATATTGTTCTCCATTTAGTACCATATTTTTTAACTTTTCTAATCAATTGTAAATCTTCATCAATACTCCATGGTCTTAATCTATCTTTTGTATTTGGATCTAAAACTTCAATATATCTCTTTGCACATTGATCATCAGTTCTACCAGGAATATCAACGGAAATCTTTTGCCATGATGAACCATGTCTTTGAAAAGAAGCAATTAATAATTCATCTTCTTCTGGTGTCCATTTACCCTTTTTCAATGTTGGATCTAATGAATTAGTCCATCTCTTTCTACAGTCTTTTGGCTTTCTTGTCTTTAATATTTCACTTATAACATCCCAATCTAATTCTTGTTGAACTTTATTTGAATCAAGATTCCATTCAGTTGATTTCAAACTATCAATACCTTTTGGATAACCTAATTCTACAAGTTTTTGATTCACAATAGAACTTAATTTATGATCCTCATCTTTTGTCCATGGTTTTCTTGAATCTCTTCTAAATGTTGTATATCCTAAAGATTCAGTAATCTCTAGAGCATCAATTTGAATTGATTTTTTTTTATGTTCTGTCATATTATTTTGAAGCTAATATTTGAATTGGATAAATTATAGAGTAGTGATAGATAATATTGAATAACTTAATGAAGGTAAATATATAGATCAATCAATGATAATGAAGTAAGAGTAAGAGTAATCCAGTGATCTTCGTAAGTGTGATAATAACTAGTACTTATTAAATAACAATCCCCTAAAGCTAAAACCTAAAATTACCAGACTGGTGATAGAAAGTATGTACTTATAGATGATAAGCTTAAAGTTATAGTTCAAGATGTAATTTGAATAGGTATATGATTCTCTTAAGATGGTTTGTAGTTATGGGAGTGATTATTTTGACTGTAAATTGATATTTTGATACTGTTACTCATACAAATATTTTTATGCACAGAAATTTTTACTTTTAATTTTTTTTCTTTGGTAGGGGCAGCAGATATTTTGATTTTAGCAGTGGGAATTTTGGGAATTTTTGAATCTTTAAACGTTTATATATTGAGTGTAAAAGTTAAACAATGACTAGTATATTTACAATTGATAGTCTAAAAATGTTTATGTTTATAATAGTATTAAATAGTTTCCATAAATATAGGTCAAAAGGTCTGAAAATTTTGATTTTTTGTTTTAAATATTAAAACATGACAAACTCATTGAATCTTTGTAAATCACTACAATGAGCATTTGATCTTTTCATTTCAGCTTCTGGAAGCCACTTAGTCATATTGTCCATTCTTCTTTCAGAACCTGGATGTGTTGATAAAAATTCTGGTGGTCTTGTACCACCAAATGTACTCTTCTTTTCAAAATCTGACATTCTTTGCCATAATCTTGGTGCTTCTCTTGGATCAAAACATGCTTGTGACATTAACATTAATCCAATATAATCTGCTTCACTTTCCATTTCTCTTGAAGCTGGCATTTTAAAAACAGCATTCATGATTAAAGAATTGAAAAGATCAGCACCTGTTAATGTATATAGAACAAGACTCATTGCTGTATATATTGGAGCCTTTGATAAATTTTCACCTGTATGTCTTGCCAATTGATGTGCAAATTCATGAGAAAGAACTGTTGCTAAACCATTATCATTTTGACAGATAGGTAAAATTGAACTAAATACAAAGACTTTACCACCAGGTAGAACAAAAGCATTTGGAGGTGCTGTTGGATCATTGACAATATGAACCTTCCAGTCTAGAGTAGATTCATCAACACCACTAACCTTTAAGATCTTTTGGAATATTTTAGAAACTCTGATTGATTCTGGATGATTTGGACTTAGAATTTTGCCTCTGTTCTCTGCTAAAACTTGTTTATAGGAGTAATCACCAATAATTTTTTCAAATCTTGGACTAATCCAAATGAATCTTGATCTATTCGATACTGGTGCATTTTCTAAATGTGTGAAATAGAATAAACTAGCAACAACAATGAAACCACCAATGTATTTTTGTGATTGAGGGTCGTATAAGATATTTGAATTTGAGGTTTGATGATTGAACTTCTTGTAAGTTGCATATAATCTTGAGTTGTTAGTTGTGAAATTTGGATTGTTTCTGGTAAAAGTTGGATTCACCCTTGAAAACCTTCTAAATGCTGACTTGAAGTTACTGAACATTATTCTATGTGTTACAATTCTTTTATTCTTAATTAAAAAGAAGAAGAAAGAGTGAAATTGTCAACATGTCAAAATTCGGACTAACTTTAAAAAAAAAAATTATAGCAATAACTTTAACAACAAATCACTGTAATCAACCACAAGTCAAAATGGCTAAAGCAGAGTTTGGTACACCAAAGTATGTTGCCAACCAAATGAAGGCTAGAGGTCTTCAAAAACTAAAATACTATTGTCAAGTCTGTGAAAAGCAGTGTCGTGATGATAATGGGTTCAAATGTCATATTAGAAGTGAATCCCATCTAAAGAAAATAAAAACATTAGATTCAAATGCAATTGATGATTACTCTAAACAGTTTCAATCATTCTTCTTATCTAATTTAAGAACATATCATGGTGAAAAAGCTATTAACGCTAATAAATTTTACAATCAACTTATTCAACAAAAAGATCACATTCATTTAAATTCTACAAAATGGACAAGTTTATCAAAATTTTTACAACAGTTATCAAAAGAAGGCCTTATTAGAGTAAATATAGTGGATGATTCTGATGATAGTTTGAATGGTGTTGATATTTCATATATAAATAGATCTTCTGATGAAGCATATAGAAAGAACTTGGTAAATGGAGGTAGCAGTTCTTCAAAGTCTGATGAACAAATTGGAATGAAAAAATTAGAACAACAACTAAAAAAGGTACAAGAATTAAGTAAAAATGAGGAAAAGGAAGAAGAAAAAGAAGAAGAGAATGAAACAGACTCCAGTGCTGAAGTAAAACCTGTAAAGATACAACTTGGTGGTTTAAAGAAAACTGAAAATAAATTACCAAAAAAGATTAATGCATTTAAAATTTCAAAACCAACAACTACAATAAAAAAGAATATATTTAAAACAAAATCATAAAAGGTCATTAAATCATTTATTTATTTACCCATAAATGGATCATAAGAATTAACACCATATTTTTTCCAACTTTTCATATTCAAATCATGTTCAACAACTTTACAATAACTGAGTTCAATTCTTTTAATTGTATCAATATTAACTGTATCAATACCATTGACACATAATTTTTCAATTTTAACAGAACGAACAAGACTAGCTAATGAATATCCATCAATAACATTGTATGAAAGATCCAATGAACCAAGTGTTGTTATATTATTTTTCCTCATTGATGCTGTTAATCTCTCTAAAGAATTATTGTTAAAACCTGTTGCTTGGAATAATTGTAAATTGTTGATATAACGAATATGCTTGAAAATATTATCATAGTCCAACACATTAGGATTATTTTGTGTTCTATTCAAAGGTGTATCAGGATGGAAAAGATAGAAACATGCACCAATAGATAAATTTGTTACTTGAGGAGAGGCATTCAATACTTTATATAATGCCTTTGGTGAGATTGAAGAACTTGATAAATCTAATACTTTAAGATTGAAGAATGCATTTAGGAGACACTTATTACTGAATCCTCTAAGATTATCAATTCTTTCTCTTCTTTTCTGTCTAAGTACTAATTTCTTCAAGTTTTTAAATTTTAAATGTCCAGTATCATCTTCTAATGCATCATCATTATCAAAATCAAAATTATTATTAACATTTTCATAATGTAATAAATCTGAAAGATTAAAATTATCATTATTTTCAAATATTAATGTTTGTATAGTATTTTCAATAGATTTTAAAAAATTATCATTTTGTAAATTAAGTAATTCAAAATCAAATCCAACAATAATTAATTCTTTTAGATTTTGAAATCTATTTGATGTTAACTGAGGAAATAAAATAGGATCTAAAGCTAGTATTCTTTCAAATGGAACAGAAGCATAAAGATGTTTTGAATCACCAACTAGTTTAATTCTTCTTAGTTGATTCAAATTTTCATCTGTTAAAGATTTCATAGCTGATAAAGGATCAAAATTTGAGACGTAACTTGTCATTTGAGGAAACATAAGTTCTAAATTCTTTAAATTAGGAAATATTTTTAAAATTGAATAATCATATAATGGTGAATATTGACAAATTAAATGTAATCTTTCAACTTCAGTAAATGTATCATTTAATTTTGATAAAATTTCCACAATATTATGTAATGATATTTTTGAAAAACTAAGACCAAATGTTTTAGTAAATTTAATCTTTGATTTTTGAAGATTTAAAACTAAATTTTCTAATACTTCTAATTCAAATATTGTTGTCTTTGTCATTGGAAATTTTAAATGAAATGATTTTATATTTCTATTTTCTGCTAATAACTTTTTTGATCTTTTAAGAACTTTGAAACATTTATTGATATTTGAAACACTTATAAGATTTGGAAGTATAATTTTCTCAAATAGACTTGGTGTATATAACAATGTTAAATACCAATCTTTTGAAACTAACATACAATTTTTCATAAGATCTTGGAAAGGTAAATTTTTAAAAATTATTTCAATAATCTCTGGAGGAAATTTAGCAATTGGATCTAAAACTAATGGTAACCTTCTTTTCTTTACTATAGATGTAGAATCATTGTTATTGTTTGAAGCATCAGCAGCTGGTCTTGTTTCAACCTCATCTAAATCTCTTTTTAATGAATTGATAGATTTACCTGTTTTTTCACTTATATCCGTCAAAACTTTCTTTATTGTTTCAATTTGAATAGTTGGATTTGAATAATTTTTCAATTTGAGACCATCTTCTTTTGTAATTTTTAAGTTATGTTTAGCCAATTGTTTCTTTATTATATTCATATATTCTTTAATTTTAATAGATTGTTGATTTTGAACTAATTCAGTTTTCTTTTTAAAGAATTCTAATTGTGTTGTTAACTTTTTCATTGCAGTTTCATCAATATTCAAATCAAAATTATCTTTGGCTTTTCTTATAACATTTTCACCATTTGTACAAATCTTTAAACCCAATTTATAATTCTGTGTTGCTGAATATATATCTGCAGCTTTTAAATAACTTTTTATATTGTATTTATCAATTTTTAAAGCCATATTGATATCATTTAATGAATCTGTATACTTCTTTTGTTTTTCAAATATTCTTGCCCTTCTTAAGAAAAGTTCTGATAGTTCTGGATGGTATAAAACTTCACCTTTCTTGTGATGCTTGGGTACTTCAGTCATGTTATATTTCGTGATCCTTATATTTCTGATCTGATCATCATTGAGTTTTGATGTTTTATCTATGGACTTATTTAATATTTCGATACAGTCTTTGAAATATCCTTGCCTGAAAAGACTTGATGTATGTTTGAGTACATCAGAAACGTCGTCAACATCTGACATTGATACATTAAATGAAGATGAAAGCTAAACAAATCTCATCTGTAGAGAACACTCAAGAACGCGTCAAAATTTGAAGATTTTACACGTGAAAAAAATCAAATGGCAGAATTATTTGGTTATGTAGCATTTACTTTCATAGCCTATTGCTTGTAGGTCTTTTAATAGAACAAATGAATGAATAGTGGGTGCAATAATCGTGATATTTATATAAACTGTACCTGAACCTGGCTTAAGTATCTTTACCAGTAAACTGATGTACATTTGGTATAGTTCTAGAATTACCTACTAAGCTTGCGCTAACCTTAAGCTTACCATTAGTACTCAAAATCCCACTAGATTCAACAAAAATTCACAAGCTCACCCCCTTTTCGAGTACAATTTGACTACTCAGTTGTTAAAATTATCCTCATACTGTACCGTTGGACTACACACATAGCTTATAACCCAGCCATAATTCTCCATTTTGATATTCTCCTTTTTTCTTCTACTAAATAATATTGTGTTAGGATCGATTCAATTTATTTTGAGCTAACAAAAAAAAAAATTAAAAGGAAACAAAACTCTCATCGACTAAAAACAAAAAACAACAACAAAGTTTAAACCTTTCCCTGTTTGTTATTGATCATAAAGGTAACAGCATTGCATTACAAAGTTGGTAAGGGTTCTCAATCTACAAAACACACACAGTTTCCCCTGTTCCAATTACTCACAAATTGAAAGAGTTTTCAATCGAAGAATTTCTATCGTTGACATTTCACCTTTGTCACATCATCTTCAACTATTCAATTCAACCACAAAACTTCTTGATCTCATTCATTAAAGAGCATCCTAATTTGATTTTCCAACAACTGTCAAATATTCATATAGCGGTTTCTTCTTTTTGAACTAAATTAAGTTGATCAATCTTTTAGAAAACATCATAATAATTTCCATTACATAGAAAAATACCTAATTGCACAATCATATGGCGCTAGCCATTCAACTAATAATTCATTAATAAACTTCATATAATTACAAGAATCATACCAAAAAAATGTCAAATATTCAATACTCAAGTCTTTCTTCAACAGTGCCCTCAATTAAATCAGGTTTTAGTCGAACCGTTCTAATAATAACAACAATAGGTTCATTGATCTTTCTACTAATATCTTTAAGTGCCATGAATCCATACACAGGAAGTGATTCACCTCAATGTAGGCCTATTCATATGTATCCTTCATATGCAAGAATGACTGGGTTTAATACAAGTCATACCAAATTTGCTTCAAAATATAATTTATTCTTATATAGAGAGCAAGGTAAGGATAAAATTCCAGATGAAGATAATAAACAAGATGTTCTGCTGGATGGAACACCTGTACTATTTATACCAGGAAATGCAGGAAGTTATAAACAAGTTAGATCAATAGCTGCTGCTGCTTCAAATTTATATCATAATAATAATCAAAATCCAGCTTTTGAAAATAAAAATTTAGATTTCTTTGCTGCTCATTTTAATGAAGATTTTACAGCTTTCCATGGTAGAACAATGTTAGATCAAGCTGAATACCTGAATGATGCAATCAAATTCATACTTTCATTATATCAACGTTCTGATAATCCTCCAAAATCTGTCATATTATTGGGTCATTCAATGGGTGGTATTGTTAGTAGAGTTATGTTGACACTTCCAAATTATGTTGAAGATTCTGTTAATACAATTGTTACATTAGCTGCTCCTCATATTGCTGCCCCAGCTACCTTTGATGGTGATATTTTAAGAATATATTCAGATACTGATAATTTTTGGAGATCAGGATTTAGCAATGATACAAATGATGCTAATAGTATATCAAAGAAAAGATTATCAAATGTTTCATTAATTTCAATCACAGGTGGTGTATTGGATGGTATATTACCAGCAGATTATACTACATTAACAGGTTTAGTTCCTTTGGATCATGGTTTTACTGTTTTCACTACTGGAATTCCAGAAGTTTGGACTCCAATTGATCATTTAGCAATTGTTTGGTGTGATCAATTTCGTCAAATTGCTGCTAGATCTTTAATAGATGCTGTTGATCCTTCATCACCACAAAGAACCTATAGTCTTGAAAAGAGAATGAAAACATTCCGTAGAAACTTACTTACTGGATTTGAGAGTTATGCAATTCAAGATTATGATTCATTAAGTAATGAAACAACAAGAGTTAGAATGAATAAAGATAATGTAAGAGCATATTCAAAAACAGGAATTATGGATGTTAATGGAAATAATGGTAATTATCATATATTAACACTTCCTCAAGATGATTCAACAGATGATAAAGATATTCAATTTTTAACTTCAGCTCCACCTTCAAATCTTGCTGGTAGATATGCTAATCCATCAGTATTATTATGTTATGATTATAAAGCTTCACAAACCAAGAGAAAATTTGTTGATTTAACATCTGGTTCCACTGATACTGAAAAAATAGATCTTGAATGTGTTGATGTTGCAAGTGATTTCTATTATGTTCCAAGATCAACTTCATCTATAAATAACATAGCTGATTCATCCATTGGTGGAGGTTCTAGACCATTTTTAGCATATAAGATCAGTAAAAATATTATTGCTAAAGGTAAATTCAAATATTTGCTTTATAAAGAATCAAATGGTGGATTAGATGATGATTTTGCCGTTGTAAATACTGATACTAGCAGACCACAATCATTTAAAATAGATGTATCATTATTTAAAGAATTATTTGGATTTAACGTTTATCTTCCATCAAATAGAGGGTTAACGTATGATATTCAATTTTCATCAATATGGAGTAGTTTATTAAGTTATGATGTTAAATTTCATTTAAAACAGAATAAGAAGGATGATAATCCATTTGAACCATTGATGAGACAATGGATCAGTGATCCATTTGAAACTAAATGGCATACTGATCTTGGTGGCGTTAAAAAGATTACATTACATGGTATTGCTCCATATACACCTTTTGTTCCTCATGAAAATCCTTTACATTTAGAATTATGGTCTTTATCAAATAATGATAACAAAGAGAAAGAATTTATTTCAATAAGAATTAATGTTTTTGATAGTTTTAAACAATTAGTTTTAAGATATAGATTAGCTGTTGTATCAATTCCTGTTGTTATTATAACCATAACTTTAATGTTACAATTCCAAAAATATGGTGAAACTGGTTGTTTCCCAAGTTTTGAATCTGGTATTGGTTTATTTGCTGCTAAAATGCCTATCTTCATAATTATAACTTCATTATTATCACCATTGGTAACCGTATCTGGTATTAAAAGTTTGGTATATCACCTTGATCCAGTTGGTGTTGTTAATCCAACTGCTATTTCAAATGTTAAATTGAATCCATATTTCTTAGGTATTGAAGAGAAATTTATGTTCTTCTTAGGACCAATGTTTTTAATCATTTCATTTTCTCTGGTTTCTTTAATAACTGGATTATTATTCATTTTACAAATTATACTGCCATATATTGCATCATTTTTGGTTAAAATATTGACAAAATTAAGAATAAAGAAATTTGTTCCAAAGAGTCCAACAATTGAACCTGTTAATACAAGTACTTTAACTGATTCACAATCATCATTTTCCAATAATCGTCGTATTATTGCAGTCACTTTATTATTAACTCTGGTTATGTTTTACATTCCATACCAATTTGCATATGTTGTTTGTTGTATTGTTCAAGCTGTTGTATCTATAAGATCAGTATTAGATCAAGAAGTTATCAAAGAAAAATCAATTACAAATGAAAAGAGAAATTTCATAAACTTTAATATTTCATTATTTATATTATTCCTTTGGATTTTACCAGTTAATGCACCAGTTTTAGTTGTTTTCTTCCATAATATGGCTGTTAAATGGAGAACACCATTTTCATCACATCATAACATTCTTGCAATTCTCCCAATAATTTTACTTGTTATGAAGAATGCAACTTCTAAAAAATTACCAATTCTTCAAACTAAATTTCAAAAGAAAGTTACAAATTATCTATTTATCTATTTTGCAATTTTTTCAATGGTTTATGGTGTTAGACATCTTTATTGGTTACATTATCTACTGAATTTTATTTGTGCATGGTTATTAATACTTCATATGCAAAATTCTTCAAGTTCTACAATATCAACTCAATAAATTGATGCAAATGGTAAAAGTTTAAGGTTTTAATAATGATTTGTTTTTGATATTTATGTTTGTTTGGTTTTATCACTTGTGCTTTTTTTATGATGATTTAAAATATTAAAGAAAAAGAATTCTAATTTATTTGTACTTTATTGATGATATTATTATGTATAGAGAGAATATTCAAACTTTCAACCACTCCCCAAAAGTCAACCTGTCCAACTAATATTGATTATCACTATACATATAATATTTCTTTTAATTAAACATACATTATTGCATTTTAAACTACATAGTAGAATTATAAAAAAGTATGAATAAATATATTGCACATATAATCTAAACTATTAATAAATGAACGATGAGAAAAAAGCAATTATAAAAGTTGATAATGGAATCAAATAAAAGATCAACATAAAAGGAAAAACGGTATAATAGAAAAAAGAAAATAGAAATATAGACAACCCTCCCACTAATTTAAAAACTACCATCTGAACTACCATGGATTTTATGGGTAGTCTTAGCCATGAATTCATCAGAAGTACTATTATTATCATTGAACCAATAACTCTTATCTTCTTCCTCTGGTAATGCAGTAGTTGGAGTCATAAATTCTTTATCATATGGTGATTCAACATTTTTGAAACTCTTACCAGCAGCAGCTTGTGATTCAACATCACCTCTTAAAGTAGTAGCTCTTTCAGCATTATATAATGATGATTTAACAATTGTTGAAGGTGGATAAGGTCTATAACTATAACCTGAACTTGGTTTAGAAGCATTATTATAACTTGAAGCCCACATTGATGAAAGAGGCAATGAAAGAGTTAAGAAAAGACAAGCAGCTTCTTTTAATCCAATATAAGTATCAGTATCTAAAGTATAAGCTAAAATGAAAAGAATTGAAGGTAAAATCATTGATTGAGTAGTCATAATTAAAAGAATATGGAAAGTATCAAATTGTTTTAAACCTAAAAATCTTCTTGATCTAATAGCGAATAATAATTTTGCAATTAAGATTAAACTCATTAAATTAACTGAAGAAGCAAATAAAATTGATTGAACATCAATTGAATGAGCATTAAATACATAATTATAATTTTCATTAGTAACAATATCAGCTTCAATTGAATTATAAAAAGTTAAACCAAAAGTTGCAAAAGCTACTAAACCTGATAAAGCAGTAACAAAACGACCAATATTTTTATGTTCTGGAGTTTGAAAAATTGTATAAATTTGGAAAACCATTGATGCTTCAATTACACCAACAAACAAGGCATAGAAAATATTAGCAGCTGCAAAGATATTATAATCATGTTCTGTTAAAACATCAACATCAAAACCTGTAAATGCATAAGTAAAACTTACATAATTACCTATTAAATATTGAACATAAAGACCAGAATGTATAAGTAATAAAAGAGCAGATATTTGATTTAGAATAAAGATTGGAGTCTTTCTATTACTTGAAGCAAACCAAAGAGCAATCATAGCCATACCAAGAGCACCAATTCTTGCACCAAAGATTATACTATTTTGAACTAAATTTTTAGAATATTGATCAAAATATATGAATGGAGTTGAAGTTATACCTTCAACAGTTGTATAGTTTGCTAATATGTATCTAGCATCAAAATCTGATGATAAACCTAGATCTGAAGTATCATATAGAGTGCTCATTTTTTTGTTTTTATTATATTTTGTATGTTAAAGAGATTTGAATATTTTTGAAAATTTGGAGATTTGATATTGTATTTATAAAGAACTTAACTTCAAAACTTTTCTGAAACTAAACCAGTACTATATCCAGTATAAATTATGAAACACTTAACACACTAATAGTAAACATAAAGACTTCTATTATTTATTCTATTTACAAAAAACTTTTTCTTAAAAAAGTGGTTGAAAATTTCCTAATTTGGACCAAACAATAGAAAGTGTCAATTAGATGCCTCAATTGGGAACAAACAATGAATTATCTGTGTTTAATTAAGATACTTGATTAGGAATGAATTTATTTGAGTTGATGAATGGTATGGTTTTATGAATGGCTTATTTATCATCGTTGTAGAGTAATAAGTAGTAATATGAGGTTGTTTTTGAGTATTATGGTTTGTGCTTTTCTAATATTTCTGGGTAGATTGATGGGGACTATTATTTGTATATTGTAACATATTCTTAATTAACTCATGGTTTACGCCTTATAATTCATGATAGATACACATGGAGCAATATGAATGCAGTCAACGTTGATTTTAAATCTTTATCCTTGTTGTTGCTAATGATGATGTTTGAATTTTTTTTTTTTTTACTATGGGGGAAATGAAGAGGAAATGGTGAAATGGTTTTTGCTTGCTACTTGCTCTCTTCTCTTTTACTATTCAACATCAATCTATACTCTTATACTCTTACAATGTCCAATATATCATCATTAACTGTTGAGATAACAATCAAAATTCTCAAAGATTTGAGTTCGAGAAATCTTTACAAATTTTTGAAACTAATTTTAGTGGGTCAATTCAGAGATATAAGGGATGATGAAATATCATGATTTAGCTGATATATTCAAAAATCATTGTATGGATCTAATTGGAAAGATATATAGATCTATATTCAATTGCAGATTTAGATATGATGTTCAGAATTAATTATTGATGTTTGGTAGATATAATTTATATAGGTTTCAATATGATATATGAGAATAAATTAAGTAAGAAATCAAAATAAGAATTCCAAAGTTATAAGGAATCCAAAGTATGAGAAGATAATAATAGTTGTCAAGCTTGAATTAATTAAGGTACTTGTTGTAAATGTTTTTATTTTAATAGGAGTATGATATTTAATTATTTTATTTGTTATATTTATGGTTTGACAGTTGTTAATATTAGTGAAAATTATTTAAAAGAAGAAAGATCTAAATGGTTTATTCAGGATCATAATACTAGTAAATGATATTGTTTGTAATTTTTGAATTGAATATCTACTATTATAAATTCTAAAATTCAATTACTTGATTTAAATATTCAAAGATCAATAGAAACTTACTACTCAGTAATCAGTATGAGTATAGTATTACTATTTACTACTCGTCAATTAAGCTACATACAGATCATTATAGCTAGTTTATAGTTACATTTAATATTATACATTAGAATATATAAACACTAATTAGTTGTATCATAGAATAAATATATCCATATTATACCCTTTTGAGCTAATCAATATAAAAGACATTTTTTTACTTTAGATATAACTTCAGCTGCTGCATTATTGTCAATTTTTATGTAAGGAGTTCTATTATCATATTTAGCTCTTTTGACCCCTGGTTGAGCTGCATCTGCTTCAATTAAATCTCGACCATAATCTTTGGATAATCCAAAATCAATCAAGTTGATTTTTTTTAATTTCTTCTTTTTCATATCAACTAAGAGCATTATGTTATCAAACTTTAGGTCTCTATGAACAATGCTATGTTCATGTAACAAATCCAATATATTATTCAACATTTTCAGAAAATCTTCTAAAAATCCATATCTTTCCTTTTTGCTGAACAAAGAGTAAACATTTGTTAAAAGTTTTTCACTCATAGTGACAAAACCCCTGCATGATAAGTCTTCCATAACTATAAAAAATCCTTCAACATTCTTAAAAATTACATCCTTATTATCACCACTTAATGAATCTACCGAATTTTTACAAATTTCTTCAAATGATCCATCTATGTAGCAAAACCCATAACCAAATATTTCTGGGACAAAAGTTTTTAGCATATCATCTTTTGAAATTTCAGCATACGCTTCAATCTCGTTAGAAGCACCATCTAAATTATGCAACGAGTAACTCAGAGCTGCACGATAAATTGACTGATTGTCAATTCTCAATCGGCTCCTCGTTAAGTCATAAACTTTGACAACTTTCCCTTTAACACAATTAGTCTCCTTTGATCTATTCTGTGATCTAGTTATTTCATCAACTAGTTCATTATCACCAATATCAGGAGTTAAAGTTTCCACATCAGAAAACCCATCATTAATTTCATGATGATCAATCACAATATTTTTATCATTATAAATTATCTTTAAAACTACTGAAAGTCTAGTCAATGCTTCTTTACCAGATATTATTTCAATTGTATTATTTCTACCAATTAGATTTTCAGTTGTAACTAATTTAAATTTATTTCCTAATGCATTATCTGAAGTTCTTAATCTTTTGATGATTGAATTTTTTCTGTTGTAATAACTGGTACTTCTTCCAATATTTTTTATTGATGAGTCTGTGCTTCCCCAAGATTCTGGTAAATTATGCAGCTGGTTTAAATTTTTGAGAATTATATGACAAACAACTCTATCTGCACCTCTTAAGACTTTGGTATAGTCCTGAACTGCTACCAGTGAAAAATAAGCCTTATTTAATGCTTCAATCAACCGTTTAGATTCTCTATTCATTAATAATGACTTTGAATTACTGCTATTAATTGATTCAAAAGATAAATAATCACTTTTTGATTTATAATTAATACAATATTTTATAAAGTGTAACAGATTAATTCCAATAGGTTTAATAAATTTTGATATCTCTTGGTCATGGGAATAGTTCTGTTCTCCATATGGACGATTCAAAACAATTTTAACTTTTACGTTTTGAAATAAATAAACCATTCTTCCGGCTCCATCCCTTAACATCGAATCACTTTCACTGTAAAGACTAGTATTTTCATGTAATTCCTTCAAATCTTTGATGATTTTATCAATCTTGTTCCAATCAAACGTTATAAAAAATGTAACACCATCATCAAGTAACATACCACCTGGTGCTTTTGCTGCAATAATTTCACACATAACTTGATGGAAACCTTTTAAAAACGGTAAGCATTCTATGCTAAACGCATAGAATCCATTTTCTTTCACCTTAACTAACTGATGGTTAAAGTATTGATATGACCCAAACAAATTATTACATTTTTTTATTTCAATAACAACATGTATATTTGCAAAATCATCATGATTTTTATTTGAAAATACACTACTCCACAAACAATGATCTGGTATTGATTCAATAGATTCAAAACTTACTTTTGTTTCACTACTACTATTCATAATAAGATTTATTTTGCTTTTTATTGGTAATTGTTCATTATGGTTTAATTTCATGTTTTCATTATTACTTAATAAAAGACCTTTGACCGGGTTTAAAATTGTACAACAGAACCAAGTTGAGACATCTTGTTCAGTAACATGTTCACATTTGTGCAATAAATTAAGGTCAAATACAATACATTCCTCAAAATCAAAAGCATTTTGATTATTTTCAGTAGTACTAGTGTTTTCATAAAAATCATAACATAGTTTATCATTAAACCTAATATCTATGTTATTCCATGATGGTAAGCAGTTGGGAATTATGCGTTGTAACAATGATTTATTTGTTGTGGGAGTTATTGATCTTGTAACCCCTGAAAATTGTTCTCTTTTGATAATCTCATCATCTTCATGATCTATTTCTTCATTAATTAAATCATTAACAGTGAGCTTTTCTATTTCTAATTCAACACCTTCTTCAAGGTTTTCAGCTTTGATATTGGATTCTATGCTTGCAGAATGAATGTGGTACAAACAGATTTTGGTTAACATTAGTTTATCCATATTTCTTGAAGTAATTCCATTTAATTCACCGAAACTTTTCACCTGTTTGATTGTCTCATATTCAATATTATCTAAAAAATTTTGATCTAAGAGGTGATATACCTCGAAAGGTAATAGTTTTATTTCATCCGAGTCACCAAGATAGCTTCCTATTATTTCTCTTAATTCTGTATAAGATATTGTAGTTTTGGCTAGATCTTCTTTAAACTTCTTTTTCTTTGGTGAATCATCATGATTTGAGTGAGACATTGTTTTGTTGACGTAGATAATTTGATTAATTGAGAAACTATAATCATGAGAATGTCAGAACAACTGATTAAAGATTAAAGAAACAGAAACAGAAACAGAAACAGAAACAGAAAATAAAAAAATTACAAAAACGGGAATGTCTGGGTGTTCATATTTTAGGACTTCAGGACAAAATTGTGATTTGTGTGCTATTGAAATAGTGGGTATTTATAATTTATTAGTTTATTAATTTATAATATTCAATCTGAGAATAAATTAAACTTTTACTAGATATCAAAGGTTGTTTGTTGTAGTTATAATTAACGATATATATAGATTATATAGAGGAATAATTAAATTAAATAAATATTTTTGGTTATTGACTAGCAAATATTAAAAAAACAGAACATAAAACAATGCATTAGCAGATCATCATAAATTAAAATTACACAAAACAAATTAACAAAACACCAAAACCACCATTATGCAGATAAAAACGGAAAACCAAAATAAAAACACCATTTTCATTAAAAAATCATCCAAAGAAATTTCTAATTCTTACAACATTATCAAAACTAACATTTTTTCTAACTTCTGATTGACAAGATGATGAAGAATTTGTAGGTTTTAATAAATCAAATAATTTCTTTTCTTTTATTTTTAAAATTGGTTTAATATCAGATTTTTTATGATCATTAAATTCATAATCTTGATTATGATCTAATATTGAATCAATTGAACTTGTTGTTGATGGAGAAATTGAAATTATACTTTCATTATCATTATCATTATTATAATTTTCATTAAATTCTTCATCTTTTTTATTTGAATCATAATTAATTGGACAATTAATTAATGGACCATATAACCAAGTAATATCAGAATCTTTATACCAATTAACAGATTGTGGTGGTAAAACTTTTAATTCATTTTTAACTTTTGACCAATTTCTCCAAGTCATATTTTCTAATCTTGTAATATCAGTACTTGATGGAATAAAATCATTTGAAATATTGTTATTATTGTTGATTATATGTCTATGATTAATATTATGAACAATTTTCCAACAATTATATAATTCAAATTCATTAAAATCATAATCAAAATAATCAATTGCAAAATTTGATTTTAATAAATTATTTGAACTACTTGAATGATTATTAAATGTTTTTGTTATTATATTATATTGATCATCAAATGAATTATAATGATTTAATTTAGATTTGTTATTTGAAATGTGCAAAGTTGAATCTTTTTGGGACATAATACTTTATGAGATATTTGGAAACAAAAAAAAACAGAGGTTTGGAAACAAAAAAGAGGGAGTAGGATATGAAAATGAATAAGGGTATACTCTGTTATTTTTATAATGATAAACAAAGCAATATTGTGATTTAAATTTAAAATTGAGGTAAATAAATATAATTCGTAATTAAATTAAATATAGAACTGGGAGGGCAAATTTTAATTTTTGATGACAAAGTGACAAGATTCAAACAATGAAAGTAAAGTATAACTTTAATAGTTGGATAATAATCTATATTGTTTAAGAGTATTGGGGGAATATTGAGTTTATGATATCAGAGTGAAGAGTAAGAAGGAGGGAGACACATCATATTTATATTAGTTGAAGTCGGGTGCTGGAGATATCTGGCCTATAATTCTAGCTTTGCACTATTGTTAATATAAAGGACCCTATGGCAAATGAGATGGAATTAATTTCGAAACTTCCATGGAAATCTTAAAATATTATTCCAATGATTATATTTGCACACCTCTTTATAGGTTTAAATTTTAAATTTCAAGAATTGGATCGGAACAAAATTTATTAAAAGCTTTAGCTCATCGAAACGTCATATTAATGGTTTGCTACTCATCATCAACAAACTAATGAGAAAGGTAATGATAATACCCTCTATGTATCTCACCATCTAATGAACTGACCACAAACACAAATGGACCAAATGGTTATGGTACACCCAATTAGCAAATCAGAGAAGAGGAAAGAAGTGACACAATCGAGTTTCAACATCATCATGAACCCAAATTTGTAAGCGAAGGCTGAGGGTGTACTGGGTTAGCAGTTTAAGCTGTTGAATTTCGGTGATGAATGGGTTATTATGTGATTGTTACTCATACCTTCTTCTTTTATAAACTGAATAAACTGAATAAACATAAATAGTACTTCTTCTACTTCTTCTAGTAGCTTTATAAAGAGTGTAAAGAAGGTTTTGACACAGCCAAAGAAGAATTTGTTGATTTATACCTGGTAATTTTATAACTCTGTTTACATATCTTCTCTGTATAGAAATGGAGGGGATCAGTAGTTAAATTAAACCTTCTATTATTCCATCATCATTAGCTTTCTATTAACCTTTCCAATTGTGTTCTTCTTCTAACTTTATATCTTCTCTATTGTTTATATGCTTTATTTAAATTTTGCCACCAAAAAGTCACGTGATAAAAATAAAAATAAGTCACGTGATTTTAATTAGTTACCCTCTTATTTAAAAATTTGCTAAAGTGGTGTCCAGATGTAAAATTTTCAGAACGCAAAAAAATCTATATGAAAAATTTTTCACATCATCAAATCTTCTCCTTCTTCCTTTTCTCTTTCTTCAACTATTACTAACTATCAAATATGTCTCACAGAAAATACGAAGCTCCTCGTCACGGTTCTTTAGGTTTCTTACCAAGAAAGAGATCTGCCTCCATCAGAGGTAGAGTTAAAGCTTTCCCAAAAGATGATAAATCAAAAGCTGTCCATTTAACTGCTTTCTTAGGTTACAAAGCTGGTATGACCACCATTGTTCGTGATTTAGACCGTCCAGGTTCAAAGATGCACAAGCGTGAAGTTGTTGAAGCTGTC
Source organism: Ruyongia namnaoensis (assembly GCA_030563805.1). Classification (NCBI taxonomy): domain Eukaryota; kingdom Fungi; phylum Ascomycota; class Saccharomycetes; order Phaffomycetales; family Wickerhamomycetaceae; genus Ruyongia; species Ruyongia namnaoensis. The sequence goes on from JAJMKA010000092.1 coordinate 20,910, forward strand.
ACTGTTGTCGATACTCCACCAGTCGTTGTTGTTGGTGTTGTCGGTTACGTTGAAACCCCAAGAGGTTTAAGATCATTAACCACTGTCTGGGCTGAACATTTATCTGATGAAATTAAGAGACGTTTCTACAAGAACTGGTACAAGTCAAAGAAGAAGGCTTTCACCAAGTATGCTGCTAAATACGCTAACCAAAACGGTGAACAAATTGACCGTGAATTAGCTAGAATTAAGAAGTATGCCTCAGTTGTTAGAGTTTTAGTTCACACTCAAGTTAAAAAGACCCCATTAGTCCAAAAGAAGGCTCACTTAGCTGAAATCCAAATCAATGGTGGTTCTATCTCTGACAAGGTTGACTGGGCCAGAGAAAACTTTGAAAAGACTGTTTCAGTTGATGCCGTTGTTGAACAAAATGAAAACGTTGATGTTATCGCTGTTACCAAAGGTCATGGTTTCGAAGGTGTTACCCACAGATGGGGTACTAAGAAATTACCAAGAAAGACCCATAGAGGTTTACGTAAGGTTGCTTGTATTGGTGCTTGGCATCCAGCCCATGTTAACTGGACTGTTGCTCGTGCTGGTCAAAACGGTTACCATTCAAGAACTTCCATTAACCACAAGGTTTACAGAGTTGGTAAAGCTGGTGATGAATCATCAGGTGCTACTGAATTTGACAGAACCAAAAAGACTATTACTCCATTAGGTGGTTTCGTCCATTACGGTGTTATTAACAATGATTTCGTTATCTTAAAGGGTTCTATTCCAGGTACCAGAAAGAGAGTTGTTACCATTAGAAAATCATTATACACTAACACTTCAAGAAGAGCTTTAGAACAAGTTTCATTAAAATGGATTGATACTGCTTCTAAATTCGGTAAGGGTAGATTCCAAACTCCTGCTGAAAAGCATGCTTTCTTAGGTACTTTAAAGAAAGATTTATAAATTTAATATAATTTTTTAATTTAAAAAGTTATTGAAAAGTTTATAGAAAATTGATTTAAAAGTATTAAAATAGGTTGATTGATTGTGAAATTTTAAAAGAGTAAATAGTTTATTAAATTTTCTTTAATATATTGTTGAAAAACAGTCTTCTTTAATAAAGTTTTATATTGTAGATTCAGACTAATTATTCGATTCATTCAAAGGTTAATGTTACTACAGTACTTGTTATTCTGCTGGTACTAGTAAGTACTAAGTAGTTATAATTGTGTAGGTATTTTTCATAATCATCTGATGCCATGTTGAAGTACACAGTGAATACAAAATTTCATTGTAAGAATTAGTATAACAGATGTAAAATTTTAATAAATTCATATACATTAAACAAGTAGGAAAAAACAATAAATCATGAAACCAGATAAAAACAAAAGAAAGACAAATAAAACAAAACATAATAAAACAAAACCAGTAAAAAACGAAAAGAAAATAATCATCATTAAATTTCATGAAACTTTTTTTTCTTTTGAAAGACAGATCTATAAGTAAAACATAGTCTTTCAAATGCACAAAATAGGGTTATTAATTAATTAAGTTATCATGATTAAATGATAAATTTTGTTTCTTAATAAACAAACATGACAAGTAGAAATAAAGAAATCTATCTTAATTGATATGTAGCACCCATATAAGAATCTGGAACATATTGAAGTTCTAATTGTTGGTATCTTTCAGAACTTTGATGATAATAAAGACCATGTATGTTACCAGTGATTTGATTAAATTGAATATAATAAAAACCTGCAAATGAAGCACCTGCAAGATCTTTAACTTCAGCTTTTGGTACTAAAAATTGTTCTTTCCATCTCATGTATAAATAATCTTTTTTTAAATTATCTTTATAAATATAATCTGGATCTGCCAATTTTTTAATAGATGTATGATCTTTCCAAGATGGAAATTTTGTCCAATGAGCTATATCATTATCTTCACTTGATTCCCAATCATAAGTAATAAATGAATATTCTTCACCAATAATTTGACCTTCGAAAAAAGTAATAATCTCTGGGTTTTCATCAGTCAAACCTAAGATAGTTAGATAACCTGACAGTGTTGAAGTATTAAGATCAACATATTTTAATTCTATTTTAACTTCATATGTTGATGAACCAGATTCTTGACATCCGATGAATTTTGAACCAGGTCTTAGAATTGAAGTAGTTGCTGGTTTTGCTATGGTATTCTTGATATTGAAAACTTCATTAATATCTGTATATGAACTATTATTGAATATACTTCTACCTGAAGTTTGACCATCAATTTGTTCTTCTTTATTTGAATATAAATCAACTTGACCAAATGATGACTCTAAGGTAACTAAAGAAGCTGTTGAGCTAGTTAAAGACTCTAATGTCACTATAGGACCTGCTTTTGAAGAGTCACTCTTACCAACATCGTCTATGGATCTGGATAGAGCACCAGCCAGTTTAGTTGAAGGCATAGTTCAATCTTTTAGTTCTTTTAATTATTGATTTGTTTACAAAAGTTTCAAAGATTCAAAAAGGTGTCAAATTTTTTTTTTTCTGTTGGTCATTACTTTTTTTTTGATAGTGGAAAAAATTACTATGGAAAGTACTACTGCGCTAAAGAAGGTAAAAGAGGTAATTTAAACAGGCTAATACTATGACATTATGAATTTATGAATATATAGGTAGCTATATAGATTACCAGAACTCTTTCCCTCCCAAAACAAAACTTGAAATCTCTAACCAGCAGAGAATATCAAAAAGTAAAATTAACTCAAACACTACGACGAATCATCTTAATTAAAGCATTTCTAGCATCATAACTCATACTTTCATCTTCATGATGATTGGTTTCTTCTTCTATTTGTTGTAATTCTTCTTCCATCAATTTATTTGTATAGATTTTACCATGATCCTCAGTTTGATCTAATCCAATATTATCAAAAAATGGATCACTACCATCAAAGATATTAAAATCATTTTGTTGTCTTTCAAATATATTATTGGATGATAAACTTCTTGTAACTTGGAATGAACTTTGAGGCAGACTCATTAATGATTCATGTCTAGTAATGTTTGGTCTTTCATGTTGCGGAGTTTGTTCTGTATTGGATTGATGATGATGATGGTTATTTGATAATTCAAGCATGGTTTTAAATACTGTAGCTGAACCATTTTCATCAGTTTCTAAACTTAATCTATATTTGAATCCATTATTATGTTCAGATTTATTTGTAACATTAGATTTAGATTTTGAATCTTGATAATTCTTTTCTAATTGTTTTTTAAAATCAACTTTTTTTGTAGAAGTTGAATTTGTAGATTCTGATAAACCTTTTGATCTAATTGGTGTTCCTAAAATTTCATCAATACTACCATGAGATGTAGGTTTTGAAATTGGTGAATTAAATGGATTTAATGGTGCATTATCTTCAAACTTATTAATAATATCCTTTTTAGTATCTGATAAAACAATTGGTTTTATTTGTAATCTCATTGGACTTGATGATAAAATAGTATTTGGTGATCTATTGTTATAATAACCTTGATATAATGGTGATGATTGCATGATTGATGAAAAACATGATGCTGATTTAGGTGTCATTGGAGATGAAGAATATATAGAGGCTTGTGTCTTTCTAATAGATCTCTTTGAACCCTTTGAATTTGATGCAGATGATGAAATTAAAACTGAAGAATTAATAATTGATTTCTTTTCAGGTGTAATTAAATTATTTTCTGGATTTTTACCAGGATATGCTTGATGTTTTAATGGTGAAGATAATAAAAGACATGGATCAACAGATTGTGATTTTAAATCTGGTATCATCAATTCTGAAACTGTTAAAGATTGAATATTTTGTTGTGTTTTAAGTGATATACTTGGAATTTGTTCATTATTATTATTCTCAATTTCAACAGTTGTTACTTTTGTTGTAATTCTTGATTTCTTTGTAGCTGATTTTTTTGAATTATTTTTAGTTGACTGTATTGATAGTTCTGATTGTTCATCAATAGATTTAATATTATTAACACTCTTCTTTCTCTTCTTTGGTGATATATCAAGTTCTATGTTTAACAGTGTTCCACCTTTTGGAGAATTATTTTGCATTGATGATGAAATTGAATTAGCTCTACTTCTCTTCTTTTGAGTCATTGGTGAAACTTTCATAAAAGGTGAAGATGCCTTTGGAGTACCCTGCTTAATAACAGCAGCTGATGAATGAGCAGCATCATGAACAACGTCATCATAACTAGCAACTTTTGGAGGTCTTCCACGCTTTCTTTTTTGAACAGGTGTTGAAGTTGGACTTGATGATTTATCACTTATAGTTGAGGGGCTTGAAGACAATGTCTTATGTGATAAAGCCATAGCAATATCTGTACTTTCCATATAACTGGAAGGGAAATCTAATAATGAACTAAGGATAAGGATTGTAATTAGTTAGTAATAGATCTTATAAATCTTAACCTTTTGGAAGGTCAAACAAGGATATCTGAAATTGAATTGGGACTTACTTAACATCAACGAATTGTTGAGGAGAGTTTGTGAATATCATATCAATACTACCTTCAATTGATCATATACCAGTCAAAATATACTAGTCTGACTATTATAAAGTATCCTTAAAGTAGATAAGTTTGAATATTGGAGTTAAAAACTTGGGCAAAAAAAAATTGGATGAAGTTTTTTTTAAATTTGATCTTATTATAAATGAAATTAGTTGATCTTTTCTTTAAATGACAAAGCTGATGATTATTAACAAATATCAAATCTTATCTTAAAAACAAAGTAAAGAGTTAAAACTTTAAAACACTACAAAGAATTTTTTAATTAAGCTGAAAATGGTTTCAAAAATTGGTTTTTTAAATTAATTGCATGATGAACCTTTAAAAAATTAACGCGACGCGTCCTTTCAAAATTACCTAAATTGGAAATATTAAATAGAAAATTGTATCTTCGATGAGTTTCGATGCATGCTATGTCTTTGTTTAGAGTGTAGTTGAAGCATTTTGGGAGTCAGGAAATGGTCTATTGGTACTTGGTATTTCTCTGTTTTTAAGGCTTTATACTGCTAAATGCTACAATTTTTTTTGTTCTTGCTCTTTGTGTCTCATTATCGGTGTTCAAGAGTTAATTCTAATGTTAATTGTTTCTCTGGTTGAACTTATTTTTAAATAACATCTCAAATAGATCTTGTATATGATAGCTTATTAGCTGTTTATATATGTCCATAATTACTCTTTTAAACTATAGAATTCGATCTTAACTTGTAAATATTTGGTTTTAAAAATTAGATACTACAACTAATAATTTACATATTGTGATCAACCTTGAGTCAATTGAATAAATGACAAAGAAATAATAATATATAATAACTATAATACACCAGAAGAAGAAGAAGAAGAGTAAAAGAATAGAAAAAAGAATTGAGAATAAAAATCATTAAATACATTAGTAAATTCTCTCTGAACAGCAATAAATCCTCACCTTATTGATAAATTTTGAATGAATTTTTTTTTTAAAAAACACATAATATTAAGTAATCATAAGAGTTATAAGAGTAAATAATAACATTTAATTCCTACTTCTTAAAGTGAAAAAATAAAGAAAAATTGTAACTTTTCCATAAAATTTAATATCAAATAATTTAGCATTGTAACATTTCATAGGTAAAAAATTGTTGGCTAATAGTAGTCTATAATGATAGAATCGACGTGGAAATAGATATTTTACCCAATGGCCTGGATGATCAATACATATCCAAGTAGTTGTAAGAAAAAAGTAATAATAAAAAAAAATTCAAAATAGTAAAATGATAAAATTTGGCATTAAAATAAAACAAAACTCATAAAAAAGAAGTGAAAGTAATGCTAATGATTACTATGGAAGGAAAAGTCATGATCACTACAAGGGATATTGGGCAATATGTCTACTTCAACGGTCAAGTCGTATCAAGCAGTAAAACTTCAAGCTCAACGAATTCATTGGTAAGAGCAACCACCATCAGTACGTCTAACCACATCAATTGTATCACTATCAACAAGACCTATCTGTACTGGCGTTTGATCAGGATATATAGTGGAACCATCCAATTTGAATTCAATTGATGTTGGAGCTATTTCTAAATTATCAGCAAACAATTTCATAACCTTATTCATCTTTGTAGTTGGTCTTAGAGCAAAGAAAAGTTTATGACCTAAACCATTGAAGGCAATTTTCATCTTAGCATTTTCATTGGAGGATTGTTCAGTTGTAGACATGTTGAATTGTTGAAGATTTAAAGGTTATTTTGAATTGAAATAATATTTTTAGTTGGATGAAATAAATTGAAAAAATGAATCAAAAAACTCTAACTTTTGGGGGGAAACTTTTTTCTATTATATATACCAGATATTAATGATGATGATGTGATATTTGTAGAGAATTTATTTTCTTTTCCTATGCTTTTAACGTGTTTGGTTGAAGGAGTAGAATAAACAAATAAATCAAAAAATGAGATTATCAGATGGCAGTGAAGATCTTTAGTGAGGCTGAAATGTGCAATGTAATAGGTAAAATGTTATTGGAGCCTGCTCTGAAATGTTGTAATGTATCTTGCTATGACTTATAGTAGCTCTGGATTCTCAGAATTGAAGTTGAAGGTAGTTTTAAAGGGATAGAAAATTTGAAAGTTCGAAGTTGGTATTAAAAAAAAAAAAAAAAAAATTCAGATCAAATGTCCCAATTAGGAAATATTACTAAAACCAAAGAATATATATCTGGAAAATTTATATATTACTTTCTCTACATATGATAATAAATAGTAGAGAAACTGATTAATATACTACAACTTTAAATTTTCAAGAATAATAAAATGTAAATTAATTGAAAATGTCAAGTTTATTTAGGTTTATTATTACGAGTCACTATAATTAATGATTCATCTTTAAGGTTAAGAGTATCTGGATCATCTTTAGAAATATCAATAACTTTACCATTATAAGTAAATATCAACTCATTCCAAGTCTTATTATTTTGATTCCCATAAAGGATCAATGACTTTTGTAAACTTCTTCTTGTTACTCTTACTTTATAATAAGTATCAGATAAACCACATGCACTTCCTGTAAATTTAATGTTCAAACTTTTACGTTCATGAATTGTAATTTCATTAATTGAATTTTTATCAGCTTTAATTGTTAATGGTGTATCATTCTTACGAATAATCTTTTTTCTTCTTGTATACTCTAAATCCAAACGTGTAAAAGAAAAGATATACTCTTGTAATTTTTGCCATACAGTTGAAAATGGTTTCTTAGGACTTAAATGAAAGGTAATATGATATGCATCAGTAGATATTTCAAATTTGTAAGAATTCTTTGACTTACTATCTGTTTCTAAATAGACTTCTTTTAACTCTATATGTTTCTTAGGAGTACCATTTTGAGGATGACTTTTATGAATCCTTTTAACATTGTCACTTTCTTTTTGAACCTTATTAACATTGCTAGATTCACCTTTATCAGTTGTTGTTGTTGATGGTGGTGGTAATGTTTTATTTCCATTGGGTGATACATGTGGTTTAGCAACAGTAGAAGTAGAAACAGGGGTTTCATTGGTTGAAGGGGAAAAATGGGTTTTATTGATTGAAGGGGAAGAATGGGGTGGTTTGGTTTTTTTAACAGCACTATTAGTATTTGATGCTGTTGACTGAGGGTTTGGTTTAACTGGTGTTGAAATATTTTGAACAGCTTCTTGAACTTTTTCTGAAGTTTTAGCTTTCTTTCTATTTCTTTGTTGTTCATCTTCATCATTTACATTAGATCTTGTAGTCTTTTTAGGATTTTGGACATTTGATATAGAAGTTGCAGCTACATTATTTGTTATTTCCTTCACTGGTTCTGGTTCTGGAGCTGGTACAATCAATGGAGGGTTTCTTTTAGGTTCAGGTTCACTAGAAACAGTTTGTTCTTGACCAGTGACTTGATTAATTGTTTCATCAGAAGTAGTTTCAATCTCTATAGTATCCTTTCCCTTTTCTAATGAAGCAGTAGTATTTTCTGGCTCCTCTGTTGTAGTAATGATTATGGTCTCATCATTTCCTTCACTATTTGAGTCTTGTATATGTGAAGTTTCTTTTTCTTTTACATCAGTTATAGGAATTTGATTTTCTTGTTCTTCTTGCAATGGTTCATCAGAATTGAGGTTAGTTGAAATTTCATTTGTAGTATCATCATTACCATTTGTTTCCACTTGTTTCTTTAATTCACTATCATTATCACCACTTGGTTTTACTTGTTCATTTAACTCACCAGAACTTGCATCTTTTGCTAAATCATCAGCAGGTTCTTCTTGTTGTTCTTTTTCAGATTCTGCTATTGAATGTGGTTCAGTAGATATTGGTTGATCAACATTAGTTGTAGTAATTGGTAAGTCTTCACTGGTAATTTCAACAATTCCAGTATTTTTAGAATTGGCATCAATTCTAGTAGAGGTAGCTAATACACTATCTGAAGATATTGAAGCAGATATAGTAGTAGTGGTATTTTGACTTTGTTGTTGTTGCTGTTGTTGCTGTTGTTGAGGTTGTTGAGGTTGTTGAGGTTGAGTTTGAGTTTGAAGTGGTTGAGGTGGTTGAGTTTGTTGTTGTTTAGGTGGTTGTTGCTGTTGTTGAGATGGTTGTTGTTGTTGTTGTTGTTGAGATGGTGGTGGTATTTTATCTGACTTATGTTCATTTAAATTACCAGATGTACTAGTTGCTGGGGCATTGTTTGTTGCAATGGTAGTTTTTGAATTTTCTTTCGAAGACACAACTTTATTGCCTTGTTGTGGTGGTATTGGATTAGATGAGATGACCTTATTTGGATTAGATGAGACGGTATTATTTGTAGAAGAAGCATGGTTAATTGATTTTGTAGTAAGAATAACTTCTTTTGGTTTTGAAGATTGTGATGATGAAGCTGTAGATTGATTATTCAAATTAGTTTGATTTAAAACATTAACATGTTTACTAGATACAATTATTGGATTATTTGGAGTTAACTTATAATATGATAATGAATAAATAGTGCTTAAAGATGAAATGGATTTAAATGTATCACCTAATTTGATAGATGCTATATTTATAGATGTTAAGTTTCTATAACTTTCTACCAATTGAAACAATGAAGCTAATTTATGAATAGGAATAACTACTGATTCATTTGTATCAATATTTTGTATCGTCAATTCTTCTGATCCTTCTACTGCTTGTAAAAACAATAGTTTTGTGTATAATGATTTTCTAAACTCAACAATTGACATTTGCCTTAATTTTTGCAACCTTAGGGCAGATTAATACAGATATAAAGGGATAGTTTAGTCTTTGATCTTGTTTTAATTGATGTGTGTGGATGTTTTAAATGAGGAATATGTTGTGAAGTTTTGGTGTGTTTTGTTTATGTTTTTTTGTTTGAAAAAAAATTGATTACAATTTACAGAGCTTCATGATATAGAAATTTATTTTAAAATTTAAAACAACAAATTATAATACTACAAATAGTTTGTTTATAAGAATATTAAAATGCATATTTGTATAAATTAGTTAAATTATATGAACTTTTAAGAAAGTGTAAACCAATAATTACCATTTTTCTTCTGGGTTTAATTTGAAAGCTTCATAATCTTCAAATTTAAAAAGTGATATTTCAGTTTCATTATCTAGATATAAAAATTGTAATATAAGTTAGTATTTCATCAAAATAAATGAGAATAAATTTAAATTAAACCTATTGATTCATCAAATTACTTACCAACACCTAATTCATGAAGACTTTTATCAGATTTTAAATCTAAAATCCAATCTTCATCATGTTCAAAATTTATAACAAGGTTCATTGTTTTTGAACCATGAGCATGTGTATATATCTTCAATGTATCATATTCAACATTTCTATAAGGTCTTAATCCACCTTCTGTCTTTATTATTTGGATCATATCGTTAAATAGATCAATTGGTTTCTTTGTTGAAATATCATAATCTTTTAAAATATAATTTCTGACGTTTCTATATGGAAATGACTTTATTATTCTAACTGTTAAGATGGACTGAGTAAATGGTCTTACTGTTGATGTTAAAGGTTCAAAATCGGTCATTGTTATATGTAATTTATAAGCTGAATAATAAGATATTAGGAACTTTATAAACATCATCAGTTTTATTAAAAGAATTTTTTTTCAATTAATCTGCTAGGCTCGTAGTTGTTTGAAGTTCTAGGCAGGAGAATTTTGTATTTAGGCAGACCCTTCAAAAAAATTAGGCAGAAGCTCTACCTCAAAAAAAAAACAAAAATTTCATTTATATTGCTGAAAAAATAAGCAAAAAAAAAAGAATAAGAACTCCTCATGGGGGGCTCGAACCCCCGACATTTCGGTTAACTTCTTAACGAAGATAAATTGAAATTCAATTCCTCTTTGAGACTGTAAAAGCCGAACGCTCTACCAACTGAGCTAACAAGGACGAGTTCTTGTTGGTTAATTTTTGCTGTTTGTCACACTATGCAGTGGATGCTTACGTAATATATTACAAATTATCACGTGATTTGGGCGGCAACATTGAAATTAACAAAATTCAGTAATTTATTAAATTACTAACCACTATATTCTTTTTTGATTGAACATCACATTTATATTTGGGATAACATTTAACAACTTATTAATCAATCAATTAAAATAATGAAATTAGCATCGTTAGGTTCTTTACCTATTGAATTATTGATTGATATCATCAAAGATTTAGAACTAATAGATATTGAAAACTATTTGCAAGCTTTGCAAAGTGTAAATGATAAATCACTTAGCGAAAGGTTAGAAGGTCTTTTTGATTTTTATACAGATGATTTAAAACAAAAATCATATTATCCATTTATTTATCAAATAAGTAATGTCAAATCATTAGAAGAAGAACCTATAGATAAAAGAAAATTGGATCAAGATGACATTAAATCTAACCCATTCATGAAGGTAATAATTGATGTTCATCATTTAGAGAAATCAAACAATAGTCTTGATTCATTGCTTGAGCGATTTATGAATTTGAATCAAACAGTAATCATTTATACGCCAGAGGTTCCTGATATTGAATCCAAATTAAACTGTGATTATAATATTTCTGAGCTGGTTCTACCAAATATTGAAGAATTTACTTGTGATTTAAGCGATAAGGATTGTTCTGAAGTTATAATTGATATGCTTTCAAATGAGGTACAAATGTTTAATTTAAAAACATTAGAATTTGAATCTGTATCACTATCTTCTGAAGCAGAAACTGTTAAATTTTGGAATTCAATAAAGCTCAAATTCCCAAAATTAAAATCATTAGTATTTCTAGATTTATCTCCCCAAAGTTTTGTTGAACTAATGAAAATTTGGTCAATTAATGATACGTTGTTAATGGAGCTTGTTGAATTAAGACTGGAAATTTTTAAATATGAATGGACAGATATTACTCAAGTTATAAACTTACAAGAAAAAATTCCTTTAAAGCATTTACACTCATTTACATTTATTCCAGATTCAGAAACTGTTGTATGTCCAATAGAAAATATTAAATTTGATAATTTAATAACACTATCTATTGCGACAGCAAGATTATTTAAAAATTGCCAATTTCCTAAACTTGAAATTTTAAGTATAAAAAACGATGACTATTGTCGTGATGATTATTTATCAAGTCCTTATGGTGATGATTCTTTCAAAAATTCACCTAGACTAAAAACTTTTAAAGTTGTCAATTTAACACCACGTATAGCTAATTTTATCAAATTAAATAATTTAGAATCTCAATTAGAGAATGTTGAGTTTGAAAAAATAAGTCCAGCTTGCAGTTTAGATATATCATTCACAAATGTCAAAAAATGTGGAGGTGAATTTACACAAAAAACAGGAAAAACAATGATGAAGATTTTTCCAAATATTGAAGAAAGTTTGTTTAATCAAGATCTCTTTTATTATTTTAATAATGAAAATGGAAACGATTTAAAATCACTAAAAAGAATATACTCATTTATTTATCAGAAATATTTCATTAATGTTGCAGATTCAATAAATTCTTCAATAACTAATGATGAATTGATAGTATATGAATCAATGAGCGATAATAACTTTGAAGAAAAGATATGGAAGTTGGGTTTGGAAGATTTATACTTTGCACGTAAGTCTGTATCTGATAATAAATTTGATGAAGATATATTTCAACGTTGGTGGAGAAATCATTGTTATTATGGCCTTCTTCTTAGAAATGTTAGATTTGAGAACGTAGAAGAATTGTTTCTTTTCGTTGATGGGAAGTGTGAAATCGTTGTTGTTAATTGCTACTTTCCTAGTTTGAAGGTATTCTATTTATATAATGATCATGATATGACAGCTTCGAATGATCAAAGGACAAGTCTTGTACGTCAGAACAGTTTGAAACAATTAGTAGCACCAAATTTAGAGGATTTAGAGTTAGATGGGATCACTTATAAAGAAGATTTAGATTTAACATGTTTTAACAAGCTAAAAAGACTGAATATTTTTAATTGTGACTTTCGCTTATATGAAAGAGGTTCATCTGGTGATTATAGTTTAATATTGGGCGTTGCTAAAGATTTAGCTGTTATAAAATTTGATACAAATTATTTTGGAACTGAAATTCGTATTCCAAAGATCAAATGTACAAATGCACCAAATTTAAGAAAAGTTATTGATCTTGAGTATGATACTTATGATGATGAGGCTGTTAAAACATCATTTGGAATAGACCTTCCAATGTTGAATAATCTATCTGGTCTTGATGAAAGTTATTTTAAATTTAATCTTGGAAAGACTTGTACAAAATATAATCAAGTAATGGTTGATTTTGATAAAAGATTACAAAACATTATTGGATATAAAAGAGTTGTTCCTTTAGAAGATGAATTATGTTTCCAATAATATCCTAAGTCATTAAATTTTGATGATTAATGGTCATTATTTTATTAGTAAATAAAACTATAATTATGATTATTACATTTGACGTTTAGCTGTTTTGTAGAAAATTACAACGAAATTACATATAAAATTTCAAAACTTATTAAAGCATTAATATGTAAAATAATATATAATTAAACTACTAATCAATCTAATAGGAATTAATTTTATGAGCGCTAACCTTTCTGAATATCAGAATGATCACATTGAGTTGTAAATGTTCGGATGTCTATTCTTTTTTTTAAACATAGAATCTATATAAGTATTGTTAAGATTATCATTAGTGATAGTGAGCTAAGTAACACACCCTTTAGTAGTAACAAAGTATGTTTAGTCCTGTATAGTTTATTACTTATGAAATTATACTGTTTTATCAGCCAGTTCTATAGACATTAATTGAGAATTGTTGCCGCCGACCAACATATAAACCAGCCAGTAAATAAGTAATAATCATCGTTACATCTATTAGTGAGACTACAAGTGGATAAACTTCATTAGGAAGTGAAATATAAATGGTATAATAATATAAATTAATAAAACATATAATACTTTTTGGAAAAGAAAGCAAGTATTAACAAGTAAACGGGCTAATCATGAAATAATTGAATCAACTATTATAAATGATTCATTCTATTAACAATGATATTGAAAAGAAAATGTGAAAAAGATATGATGATAAAGTTTAACAGCAGCAAATTAAATTTAAAATAAATAAACGTCAGTAATCATATTAACAATCTATGCAAAATGATTATCTATGTATATGTGGGTATCATGAATTATTTGGTTGAAGTTGAGTTGGTGCTGTTTGAACTAGAGGTATCAAGAATTAAGGTAGTGTAAGTACCAGTTGAACAATAAGAGGTCCAGTTAGCAAAGTAAATGTCAATCATCATATCATAAAATTGATCATCATCAATTGAGTTAACTAAAGTACAATTACCAGTTGGTTGACCAGTTGGTGAGTTAACATCTGGGTTGAAGATTCTTAAGTTACCGTAGAATGGTGAGTAATATGAAGTATCAACCATACAAGCAACTTCTGAGGTTGATTCAATTAAATCTGGGTATGACATATAAGCAGAAACAACTTCATCCCAGAATGGTAAAGTTTGTTGATCATCATTTTCACTGTAGTTACCAGTACCTAATAATGATAAAACATATTCCATATATGGAGTATCTTCAATGATTTCATAACTACCAGCTCTGGCAATAACTCTATCATAGAAAGCTTGAGATGGAACTAAATAGTTTGTAACATTACCACCAACTAATAATTTGTTCCATTCAGCAGTTAAAACAATTTGAGCAGCTTCTGGATCTTGGATTAAGTTAATATCAGTGTTGATATCAATGGTGATAGAATTACCAGTAGCTTGAGCATATTGGTTATCAATGTAACCACCCATAATGTATAAACCTTCAGCTTCTTGAGGTAATGATGGATATAATGAAATAGCTTGAGCAACAGTGGTCATCATACCAGCAGCATAAATTGAAAGTGGAGTATCAGTGTCCTTGTACTTCTTAACAGCTTCAATTAAAGCAATTGCACCAAGAGTTGAGTTATCATAGACAATATCATCCCAAGTATATGAATCAACATATGATGGATCAAAAGCACCTTGCCAGACTAATTCACCAAATAATTCTTCCCATAATTGGAAAGTATCATAGTTTCTTAATAATGGTTGTTCAGCACCAGTATATAATGGAATACATTCAGTTAAATTGTAATTGACTAAAATATCATAAGCAGTACCAGTACCATCAACTAAAGATGATGAACCAAATGAGGTTGATAAACCAACAACTTCATGACCTGCAGCAATTGGGAATAAAACTTGTAATGGAGCTAAACCATCGTTATCAATAAAGATCTTTTTAGCTGAAACTAAAGAAGTAAAAGCTGATAATAAAGCTAATTTGAAACTCATTATATCAATTGAAGGTATAGTTTTAATTGAATTGAATTGAAAAATTTGGAGAAAACCAATAAGATTAAATTAAAATTTTCTCGAGAAAGTTTTCATAAAAACATTATTTCCTCGAGTATTTATAGTTTTAAGTTTTAATTGAAGCCCCCCTAATTCAATAATCCAATTTAGGAAAGAATTAAACTAGATTGAAGTTAAATTAAATTTCTATATAACCAATTAAAATTATATTTTTCCAGACTCTTATCTAAAAATTTTATGATTACGGATTTGAAATTTTTCACTTTGAGTCCCCTAAACCAAAAAACTGAGTGTCAAAAAAAGTTAAATTTCATCTCTGTGCATCTATAAATGATCGCTGATATTGTTTTAATTAGGGTTGTTATTACATACTAGTATATACTCAATTAAGTTTGGTTTTATTATACATCTGTGGGTTTGACTCCATTTGGGATACTCAATTTCCCTTTTAAATTTCACCATATTTGCTAACGGTTGACCTCAAAAGAAATTGTACCTTATTACTTATTAGGATAAATTGATTGCGTTGATGTGCATTTTGGCAGTTGACTTGGAAGAATTTTTCAAGCATAGAAAGTTCAAAAAATTCAAAAATGGAAATTTGAATAGGATATTTTGAAGGGAATAGCAAAGCAATTGAGCTTTAATAAAGAGTACAGAGTCTATATATCTAGTGTAGTCGAGGTCTATCGGATATTTCTTTCAATATATTTTACTCTTCTGTTGCAATTGTCGTTTAAAAAGTTAAAAAGTAGTATTAATATAGTGCAGATTGCAGATAGAAGAGCAGAAATTCTTATCGTCATTATAAATTGTAAACTATTATAACCCAACCTACGGCTCAAAATATTTAAGGTGGACCCAGGCCGTCGCTCCTAGGTCTCTGAGCAATCATCTCTACTCTATAACCTATAACTCCAATTTAAATATTACAGAACTCCATTGAGTTTTTATTGGTTCCAATTTCCACTACTTTTACATCTTTTTATTATAGTGAAAAATTTTCCGCGAACCGTCGGGTTAGGGCATCGCATCGCTATTATACGTTGTTAGTTATTACTCACTATTTATATACACATCAAAGTACTTCCTCGAGGTCAATTGAATATTTACTTCTACAAATACCATAAATTCCCAAAGAATGACAATTGGAAACGTCCAAAAAGAGCTCAAAGGTCTTCTAAACTCGATTGATATATTACCTTAAATTGAATTTGAGACAGAGATAAGTACAATTCTTGTAAACTTTTACAATCATAATAATATCTAAACAAAAACCACATATATATCAATTATATAAACTAGGTTCTATTTTACTATTTAATTCTCAAAATCCATTCCAAAGAGCATTGATATTTTCGTTATTATTTTGAAGGAAAAAATCAAATAAATCACCTAACCCAAAAAGATTCAATACATTCATCAAATATTGATTTAAATCCATTTCAGTTTCTACAGAATGCTTTATTACTATCTCTCTCTTTGTAGTTTGAATCCAAAGATCAAAATAACTTTGAACAGAATCAGGCATTTCAATATATTGACAAAATGTTTTAACTCTTCTAATTGCATCAAACATTTCTATCTTTGAAAATGAATTTGAATTAAATGAACTTTGGCAGTAGTGATCAAAATTGTTGAGCTTATATAAATCTTTTCTATTATCTTTATAAAATTCTTTTATTTCCTCTTGTTCTATTTTTGTTTCTCCTATTAAATTATTTTGACATATATCTTGAGCTAATTCTTGTAATCTTCTTTGTAATGGAATTTTACTTTTAATAAGTCCTTGTCTCAATGTTAATCTATCTGATCCAGGAATCATTTCAAATACACTTCCATGTATATTCAAATTTGGATTTTCAACTTCTTTGATATTCTTAAGACAACAATAAAGTGTTTCTCTAAAAATAATAAAATCATGGAGTAACTCTGGATTGAATGTTATATCTCTGAATTTACAACTAATAACCCATACGTAAACCATCAATTCACATTCATCTTCTTTAATTGGAACTTTCGCAAATTGGTTAAGATTATATGAATTCATTGTTTTTAATATTTGAAATGCATCTGGATTTGGTAAATAAAAAGATGAAAGAGCAGAAAGAGCAAAACTAATCATAAAATTATCAGCTTGTGTTATATTAAGAAATGATTTAATAAAATCAAGTGTTGTTTTAGGTTCAGATTCACCTCTATCTTTAGAAAAGGTTTCATCAACCTCTTTCTGTACTGTTGCAAATTCAATACTAAGTTCTTTCTTTCCAGTTTCATCTCTATCTCTTTCACTCGCTATTTCACAAGCTTGGTCAAGCAGTTCTTTAAATGAATTACCATTATCCTCTTGGACAATTAAGTCGTTATCAGGAGAAGGATTTTGTAAAGCCAATAGTAATCCACCATCAGAATTTGATCCTGTTTGCTGTATAACTTGTTGGGTAGGACGATGAGAGTTTAAATTAGATACTTCTAATTTATTATGAGTTGATTCATTTTTAATTTCATTGTTTATTGTCAAACTTGAACCTCTTGGTGTATTAATAACTCTGGTGTGATTATTGTCCCTATTTGGTTTGTTCACTCTATTTGAATTTGTAGTTGTATCTATATTTGTTGGGGATTTAGTTCTGTCAGATGAGGAACCCAATGGAGCTGGATTGTTTGGACTAACAAAGGTATTATTGGAACTATCATCTCCGTTATTAAACCCACCTATTACATTTACAATGTCAAAGTCAATATTATTTTCAATACTTTGAAGTACATTACTAGTGGGGTAAATGACATTGGAATTAATGTTGAAAGATTGATTGATATTGTTAAAATCACTGAAGTCAACATTTGAATTATTATTATAGTTCATAACATCAGGCATTAAAATGTTTTCTTCTCTGTTAGGATTATCATTAATCACATTCAAATTATTACTTTGATTGACACCACGATTCTGTTGTATTTGACCTTCAGTGCCAAAATTTACAATATTTTGAACTCTATTTTCAACATTACTAAACTGTGAAGCATTAGACTTTCTGCTTTGAATGAATTGACGTGCTCTATCTTCATCTTTTTTGAAGTTAAGACCAACTTGGGCATCAATTGCAATTCTTTCTTCTTTTGCATCAAAATTTCTATTAGATATAGAAACAAAATTAATTCTTCTACCAGTAAGTGAATTAATCAATCTCTTGAACTCAGTAAATGTTGGTAATGAAACTCTGGTGAAATGGTCTGGTAGATCTAAACTGAAACCTTCTTCAGCACGATCTTGATTATATTTCATCATATAATAGTATAAAACAACTAATTTATCCTCAGTAATAGTTTGAACCATGTCACCTAAATCAAATCTTCTATCAAACTTTCTATCAACTCTTGGTATACCACAGAGTGCAAAAATCTGTTGATCTCTTACAAATGAGTTACCATTAATTGTCTTCTCATTTATAATATTATGAGCTTCAATAACACAACAAAAACTAACATTATTTCTAACCTCAATATTTGATGGAGCTCTAAGGCAGGTATAAAATTTAACATCAACAATTGATGGAGCTTTAGATACACATTCCTTTCTTGGTGATCTTGGTAATTCAGTAGTTGTATGATCTGAAAGTAAAAGGTCTGAACTTTGAAATACACAACGAATATCTCTACCATCTTCACGATTCTTACCTCTTACTTGAAACACACTTCTTTCAGTGTGTAAACAGTTTGAACTTCTATTACCTCTGATACAAGACACACAAGCATATCTATCACCACGTAATTCAGCTTCTGATTTTAACTCTGTCTTCTTATTATGATCATTATCCCCTGAATAGGGAGGAAATGGATTGAATTGAGGGTCAAATAAAGGGATGATCATTCTCAATAACTTGTATTTTGATTCTTAAAATTGAGAATTGTTTGATGAGAAAATGAAAGAAAGAAAACAATCTTAGATTTGAGAATGATTTATAAATATTCATAATTTCTGTCATGATGATTTTGTAGTATTAATATTGTTATTTGCAACAGAATTTCAGTGAAGTTTGAGAAGTATCATTAGAACCAACAGAAATTTAATTCTTATTTATACCTAAAATCGGTAGAGGCACTATTCACGTGACTTTTTGTTTACATTTTTTAAAATTTATCTTCTTCTTAATTTTATTTTAAAGAAAGGAAGTGATAGAAATATTGAGTATGGCACTTCTATGTGCTTTAGTTACAGTTTGATATGGATATTATAAAGACTATAAAGAAAGTGAAACTGTCACATGTATGTTGATAAAATTACTCAATGTATTTTTTTGAGAAGAACATAAACTAATAAACGTTAACTAGTTTTTTGAACCTTTGCCACAAGAGATACTGATTCCATTTACAACAACTCCTGAACAAACATTACTATACATTGTTTTTCAATACAATTGTTCTATAACATGCATTAAAGAAATATTGAAACAAACAAATGAACATAGGAAGAAATTAGGAAATATCTTAGTCTTTGATTTAGACTATTATTGGAATACACAGAATAATTCTTTCAATACTATCAAGACTCTCTATGGATCTAATTTGATAATAAATAAGGATATAATTACACTAACCCAATTGAACACTGCACTTGATGAGCTAATTGCCAGAACCAGCCATTACATATCTGATGAGAATATGGATTTGCCCTTATCATTGATAATAATAGATAATCTATCTCTTTTAATGTGGGAAAACTTAGAACAAGAAAACAAAATAGAACAAGATCTCAAAGATTTAATGACAAAGATAGAATGTATTAGAAATAGGTATGGGACCTCTTTCATAATTACAAGTTTTGATCGTGATTATCATACATCAAAAATTCCAACATTAGATGGTATAATAAGTACAACTAACACCAATAATGACAGTGTGGTCAGCTTAACTAAATTATCTCCATTTCCTACATCATTTTTACAGGGTATTGACCATAGTCTTTATTGCAAAAGAACACAGGATGGTATTAAACTTGATAAATTTTAAAGGCATCCAGTCATAAATCTCAAGAAAAAAGGATAAATTTTTCTGCTAGCACATCATTTTTTCTAGATATAATTGCATATAATATTTCAATGTACTATATACGCTATATAATACACATTGAATCATCAGTTTAATACATATTAACCTCCATTTTTGTCACATTTAACCTTTTTTTGTTGAATTGTGTATAAGCGTTGTGCCCCTACCACCTCATCGAAAATTTTCAGAAGCGAAAAAAAAAATCATAAAAATTATCAAAGAAAGATCAATAACAAAGGACAGAAAGACAATATCAATAATTGTAAAATTATAAGAAGATGAGCCAAGAAGAAGCTAAAGTCGCCGAAGTTGCCAAACCAGTAGAAGAAACTACTACTGTTGCTGCAGTTGAAGAACCAAAAGCTGAAACCAAAGCTCCAGAAACAGAAACTGAAGAAGCTAAGGCTGAAACCACTGAAGTAACAGAAGAAGTTAACCCAGAAGAAGTAATTAAACAAGTTGAATTCTACTTCAGTGATTCAAACTTACCAAAAGATAAATTCTTATGGCGTACAGTTCAATCCAACAAAGAAGGTTGGGTTCCAATTGCTACTATTGCCTCATTTAACAGAATGAAAAAATTCAGACCATTAGAAGCTGTTGTTGATGCATTAAAACAAAGTAAATTATTAGTAGTCAGTGAATCAGGTGATATGGTTAGAAGAGATCAACCAGTTTTCCCACCAAACCATGATGAAAAACAATTAAGATTCCAAAGATCAGTTTATGCTAAAGGTTTTGGTGAAGAAACTGAAACTTTACAAAAAGAAATTGAAGAATTCTTTGAAAAATTTGGTAAGGTTAATGAAGTTAGATTAAGAAGAGATGAAGCTAAAAAATTCAAATCAAGTGTCTTTGTTGAATTTGCTGAATTAAAAGATGCTGAAAACTTTTTAAATGTTGAACCAAAACCAACTTTCAAAGAAGCTGAATTATTAATCATGAGTAAACCAGCTTACGTTGAAATGAAAGCTAACAATGACAACTTTGGTGGTGTTAACAAAAACAGAAAGAGAAAATTCAATGGTTTCAAGAACAACAAAAGACAAAACTTCAAGAAATCAAAGAAGGATTAAATTAAATAAAACCTACTTGTAAAAAAAGAACCAAACCCAAATCAAAATCAAAATCATAAAATATAATTAAATTATACTAGTCTTATAAGATTTAGATAATTTAAGACTCAAAATTGAGTGACCATTCTGTATACTAGTCTCCAAACTATCATATCATGTTGATTATATAGTTATTGATGAATCTAATTTTTTTAAAATTTTCTTTTTATTAAAATTAACACAATGTAGTTTTCTGTCTTTTAATATTTACAATGATCATCAATTAAATAGATTATGATCTAAAGTATAATAATAGCGATAGGCTACGAGTCCAAATAATAATCAAGCTGAACAGTTAAATAGAAATTATAAAATAAACTCATATATAGCAATTATTAAAAAATTTCACTGGTAATATTATTATTTTAAGATAATGATTCCTCTATATTGTGTAACCTTTGTGTATCTTTATTACATTCATCCTCCCAACTTATATATTCTCTTTCATCATTAATAAATTTTGAAAACCCAAAGTCTAGAATATATAAATTTTTATTCTCTTCATCAAAGCAGATATTATCAATAGAAACATCATTATGACTAATTTTTACCTCATCATGAAGTAAATGTAATTGTGCAAAACCTTTTGAAAATTCAAATTCATCTCTTGGCTTTCTATCTATAAATGGAAGATATTGCATTATGAGACACATGCCATTATAAGACTGATATGAACCGGGATCATCACTTTTTAGATCAATATTAATGCAATCTTTAAACAATTGATCTGGTAAAGAAATTTCAAGATATTCTGCACTTAATAATTCAGGAACATATATAATATTGTGATCATAATCACCTGCATTTGAATGTTTATTAAATTCTTCAATTGATTGATAACATTTTAACTCCTTTTTAAATTCTTTTAAAACAGAATCTGAATATTCTTTTGAACTAATTATTTCACCAAATTCAGTTTTAAAATATTCAGGATGAATTGAATGGTAGTAATTTTCAGCAACCAATCGATCATATAATTTAATTATAACATCATTTCCATTGAAATTATTGATCTTTTTCATTAAATTAGGGTTTTTTGAAATTGTTGAATTACCAATCAAGGTCATCTTAGACATTTTAATGATTAATTTATTTCTTTGATGATTACCTTTATTTAAAATTTCAATATTATCAT
>JAJMKA010000093.1:0-41495 GCA_030563805.1 Ruyongia namnaoensis
CAACCACCAACAAACCCTTCTGGACCAGCTGTAACAAAACAAGTTGAGATGTTCAAGTTATTAAAGTTATCAACAACATATTGTTCAGTATCTGGTCTTTTGTTTAAATAAGTGAATTTAACATTGGTTGGATAATTTGTTATATCATGAGTAGTTGATTGAACATCAGTATTCTTCTTTTGTGATACTTCAAGTTCATTATCAATATTATCATCCTCTGCAGCATCATTATCTGTTGAACTATGTTTTGAAGCTGCTGTTGAATTTAAAGAATGTTTTGTTGAAGATGATGATGAAGAGGGACTTGATTCTTTAGTTATTAAAATATTTAATTCAAAATTATCAAAATCATTGTACAATGGTTCCAAATCTGGTTTAAATAATTCAAAAAATCTATAAGTTTCAACACACCAAATAAATTTCATCAATTTATTGCTCTTTTGATCTTTATTCTTTTGCAAAATAGAAACAGCTTGTGAAAAACATGGTGGCATGGCCATACCAGCACAAATAAAGACATATTGTTCATGACTACTTAATCTATCCCAAGCACCATATGGACCCTCTAATAATACTTTCAAATTTAAAGATTTAGATTCAGTTTTATTCAATTTTTCCAACATTCTTTTAGTTATACCTGATTTAGCTTTAAAATTAATAATTAAACAATTTTCTTCACCTGGTCTTAATGATTTAATAGTTGTGAATGGATGTGATTGAAAGAATCTTAACCCACTTGAAATAAAATAAATATAAGAATGACATTTGGGATAAAACATTTTAAGAGTTCTTTTTGGTAATGTTAATTTAACTCTAACCAACCCATATTCATCAGAAATTTTGCTAGCATTACATTGAATAAATCCATTAATAAAATTGGTATAAATAATGTTGGAATATCTAACAACTCTATCATAAACCCAAATACCAACACAAGCCCAAATCCAACCTTCCCAACCAAGATCTAATAAATGACGATAAACTGAAACTAATAATATAGCAGAGAAGGCTTTATGAATGAATAAAAATAAATCATAAAATTTATTTCTAATTGAATGAGAAGCTTGAAATAATAATAAATAAGTTAAAATTATACCAACCATACCATATTTCCAATAAGCTTCAAGTGAAGCAGTAGCATAATAGCCAGATTTAAGGTATTGATTTGTATACATTGCTGCATGAATAGTTGCTTGTAAAGCTACCATTCTAGCTGACCATCTATGATAAAGAATAAAAGTATCTTTATGAGACCAATTAGTTAATCTTAAAAATGGATTATTTCTAATACCAAAGAAAAAAGTTGGAGGAATTGCTGATAATGATAAAATACCAGTTCTATATTCAACTTCACTAAATAATTGAGCTGATTTTGTTTTTAAATAAGGATTTGGAAGAACTGTTTTATAACCTGTTGTTACTGATAATATACCATAAATTATAAAGAATAAAACAACAATTGATTGAATTCTTGATGGAATTTCACAAATTGGTATATTTTTAATTCTTAAAAATCTTCTCTTTTTAAGAACTGTTGGAATTGTTAAATGATATCTAATTTGATTTATTGTTTTATTTGTTAATTTTAATCTATTTGAATTTAAACTAAAATTAAAGATAAATTGTTTTAAAAAATTATGGAAAGTTCCAATAACAATAATTCCTAACCAATAAAAGATATAACCCCAACCATAAGCTTGACTTCTAATAACTTGAGCATAAAGATTATTAAATGAAAGCCAATAACTTTCAAAAGCTGTACTATTTGTTGAAATTGGATGAGTTAATGTTATATTTTTATCAAGTGCAGTTGGTTCTTTTAAATAACTTGTTACATTTTCTTGATAAGCTTTTAATTCATCAATGGTATAAACAGCACCACCCATTTCAATACAATTTTTAATGATATGATTTAAAGCTGGATCAATTCTATTTAAATTACCATGAGTTTGAGTATAGATACAATTTGTTGCTGAACCAACCCAATCAATATTATTACATCTACAAGCAACATTTTTAGGAATTACTAATGATGTACCACAATTCCAATCAAAAGTAGCAAGATAATAATTACATGCTTCAGCAAGTGGACTATCAGCAAAAGTTAAAGCATTAGTAGATTTGATGAATGATGATTGAAAGAATAGGAAGAATGAGATGAGGAATAATTTTTGATGTTGAAGTTTCAATATAATCATAATTACTTATTTTTTTTTCTTAGTTAGTAATTATTAATAAGATGAGCGGTTGAATATTATGAATTTTATAAGAGTTGAAATATTATTATTAAAAAGTTGATTAATTACAAAATATTTATGAAGAAAGAGGATTTACAGATATATATCTTGATCATCTAGATTATAAAATAAAGCTAAGACATTTAATAATTATAATTTATAGACAGATATAGCTATGCTTAACCAAGAGGAGAAGTACAAAATATAATGTTGGCTGATTGGTTTATGACATTATGAACTTTAACAATATGACAATACGACCATTAATTGTAACTTGTCCATTATAATTGATAGTTGACCTTTTTTGAAAAAAGGGTGCCAACTATAGTGCCAAATGAAGTAGGGATTTGAAATAAATGTAAGAATGATTCAATGAATATTAAGTTGCTTGAACCTTGAACCTATAAGAATCAATGTAATTAAAAATTTTTGCATGATGATTCAGTACTTTAAAAATTGGGTGCCAAACAAAATGGAAATATGAATTAATAAATGAATCAATGGTTGAGTTGTTGATGAAATATATCCTATAGGAACCAATGTAATTGAAGTTTTCTTGTGTTGATGATTCAACTATTCAATATTCAGTAATTGTAAAATTGCAACGGTTCAAGAAAAGGCCGCCAAATATTTGTGAGTTCTCTTGGCATAAAAAAAGGCGAAAAACTGAAAAAAAAAGACATCTCAAATTTTGTGAGTTTATTAGTTATTTATGTTGTACTTGTTGTTGTTACATTTGATTTCATAGTAATATAGAGCGATTCTCATATATCAACTAGTATATATTTAGTTTAGTATTGAAAAAAAAAGTTATAGTTGATTTAATTTACGTCAGCGGCTAACAGCTTATACGTTTTCTTAACAAAAACTATCTAATTAACAACAGTGACCCAACTTCGGGCGAAATTTTTGGAAAAACAGGGCCCATTACTCTTTTAAAATAAGGAGATATATAAAAGAAATTTCAAGAGTTAAGAAACTTGTAAACTATAGGTCTTTATTGTTAATTGTAGCCAATAAATAAGCTTAATTTTGTCGTCCCAAATAGGAATTATTTTACGCCAAAATTGGCAAAAGTGTGCGCAAACCACCTAAATATAAAAATTTTTAATACTGTACAAAACTAATATCTAATTAATCTGTTGAAATGTTATTGATTTTTTAACAGTTAATCAAGCATGTTAAGCTTATATTGGACATATCGTTTTTGTCCATTATAATTCCCCCTAATTAATACTAGAAATTAGAAAAGGAGAATTTTGGTCTTTTTTTAATTGACATGAATTCTAAAAAGATTATTTAACTAAAATACGATGAAATTCTAACACCGCTGTAAGGCTGTTGAGGGTATTAGTATATGTCTAATCCTTGTAGTATTGTATATATGTTGTATTGTAACTGATTTCATGTCTTTAGAGCTTTCTAATAGGATTTCAGGAGTATAAATTTGAAGAAGTCAGAAGTCGGCAGTCGGAACTAAATGTAAAAAAAGGGTTCAAAGAAAAGACCCTCAGATAAAAATGAGATTGGTATTAAAAGAAGTAGTTACTGATTTGTAGAGTAAGCTAGTAGTACTTCAAACGTCCTTTATAATAGTGTATATGTTTAAAATTAGTTGAATAGATCACTCTAACTTTTAGATTACATAACGCTTCGCTTTGGTAAAAGTTTTACAAAAAAACCTATTGTAAGTAAATTCTAGTAAATTATAATAAAGGTGAAAGGATATTCTAACACTCTTTTACTTCTTAGATCAAAATCAGTACAAGATGATAGTATAGGTGTGTGATGTGTGACCATAAAGAACTATACCCTTTTAAACCTAATTTTGGATATTAAACTCCAGATTGAAATTATTAAATTAAATTAATAAAAATAATATGTAACAAAGAAACATAGAGACTTCAACTCTATGACAATAGAATACACACTTAATTAATATATACACTGTAGGTGATAGTTTTTCATCTCCATCAAGATTTTAAAAGTTTGTGTAGTCTAATGGAATTGCATCTTATCATCTAATCTTAAGTTATTCAATATTAATCTGATCAGTGAAAAATAAAATGTATGAATAACTTGAAAATATTAACGATTGTTGGTTGCTCTGAGAAGTATGGCAATCGAACCTAGACGTGGTATGAACTAACTTCCACCCCTAGAAGTTTCTGCCTTCTCTATTATTACTTGTTTCTTCAATTTGAACAAATTTTAAGGGGGTTTCACTATTTTTGTTTTCGCTGGTTGGCTTAGGTAATTCTGGGACCGTCAGCGTAGTTTGTGTACTGGATATTGAATTCTTGTTTGTATAATTTTCACTGGATCTTTGTATGGTAAAGTGTTGAAATTAGTTGACAGTTGTTATAACTGAGTTGAAACTAATATAACCATATAACTCATTAACTTTTCACTCTACAACAACATTTCGAAATTGGCAGCTCAAATATTTTTTCTACTGTTGTTGCCTCAGCAACATAAATTTTTTTACTGAATTTTTTTTTTTTGGAAGTTTTTTTTTTATCCCAAAAATCCACATAAAAATAAAGTAAACTTGTTAATATTTATTTAATTTAAAATCATTTAAAACATCATTGAGTTCTATTGTTGTAATTAGTTCATATTCATCAGTTTCTCTTCTTGTATTATAGTCTTATCAACTTATCAGAAAAACTATTACATTGAACTCAATTCTTTCAAATTCTATTTAACCTCATTTAAAGATTGTTGTTGTTTTTTTTTGCCTCTAAATTTAAAAACTTATAAAAAGAAGGGAGAAAACTCATCAATAAAGATCAATTGAATACTTGAAAAACATCATTATATCATTAGAATTGCTTACAAATTTGTACATACTACTTTTTACAATCAATTCAAATCACATTTATAAAGTTTATTTCTTGTTTTTAACCTCATCTTTAAAGATAAACAATTTTGAAAAAGAATTCTGAAATAATTAGAAATTGATAACTTATAACTAGGAAAGAAAGAGTGAAAGAGTGAAGAGAGAAAGAGAAGTTGGTTCTTGTTTTATTTATAGACTTTCTACTTTGTTCATCTGTTGTTTTTATCACTTACCTTAAGTCTTTTGTTTACTAAATTAAAGACAAAACAAAATCTTATAAAGGTCAATTTAAAAAAAGAGATAATAACAAAACTCATAATTTATGCCCACAGATAGAAACCAATCGTCCTATGGTAGGACAGGATCCTCTGGTGCTGATAAAGATCTATCATACAAACCTTATTCATATAGTAATACATCTTATAACCTTAAATGGCGTGGTAATGGTGTTCCCGATTCATATCAAGGAGGTGTTTATTATAACAGTCAAAATTCATCATCATCTCATCAATTTGGTTCTCAAAAACCATATTATGGCGCTGCTAATTCAAATAATAGATGGAATGGAGCTGATGATGGATCTGGATATCCATCAAGAAATAATAACAGATATTATAGACCTGGTTCTTCAGGTTCATCTTATAATCCTTCATATTCATATCAAAGTAGAGATCAAAGAAATTCATCTGGTTCAAAATATTATGGATCAGGTTCTTATTATTCAAACTTTGGCCCTCAATCTCATAACAATAGTGCAGATAATCTTCAAGATTATCAAGGAAATAAACCAACCCAAGAAACTCCAAATACAAATACAAATCCAACAACAAATGCATCAACTACAACTTCTACAGTAAACCGTCATCCTTCATCATCATCATTATATCAAGACCAAAGTTACTATCCTCCAAGACCACAATCTAATAACAATACTAATAATAATAATAATAATAACTCATATCAAGGAACAAATAGATATGCTTCAAGCCGACCTGGGAGTTATGGTCGTTCATATTATTCACAACAATTACATTCTCCATCTTTAACATATACTGGAAATTCAACTAATAATAATAATAATAATAATAATAATCAGAACAATAATAATAACAATAACAATACAAGAGGTTATATGAGTAATAGATGGGGTAGATATGGTGGATATAGTGATGCAATTTATAATTATAAAGGTGAACAATATTATCCACCAAAAGATTCAAAAGATAAAGATGTTAATGGTTCTTCTAAAGCTGATGGTGAAGCAGAATCGTCAAAACCTGTAGAGGATAGACCTCAAAGAGCCAAAATATCATTAATACCCATGGACTTTAAAGATGATGAGGAAGAAGAAGATGATGATGATGAAGAAAATGAAAGTGAAACTACAAGAGAAAACAGTCTTTTACCAAATAAAGATACTGAAGAAAGGGACAATGTTGATACTATAATGAAAGAAAGTAATGATGTAAAGACTGTTGATAAAGATGAAAGTACTACTGATGCTGTTGCTAATAATAAAACTACTGAAACTAGTAAGGTAGAATTAAAAGAAGAAAAAGAAAAGAAAAGTAAAGATAATAATAAAGTTATCAAAGAATCAGAAGATGTTGTAATGAAGGATGTTAGTGAAGTTTCTAGTCATAAAAAAGAAGAAATGAAGGTTAAAGAAATCAAACCTCAAGCAGATGATGATGAAGAAGCAGATGAGGAAGAAGAGGATGAAGAAGATTCATATGATCCTGAAAATATGGAGATTGATCAAGATATTAAGGTTGATACTCCTACTGCTGCATCAACTACTACAACAACTACTACTAAAGTCATTGAAAAATCTAAACCTATTATTCAACAACATAAAGTTATTGTTCCATTAAATCCAGTTGAATCCTGTATTTTCCCATTAGGTGAAGTTGAAACTAAAGTTTGGGAATATGAAAATTATAGTCCTGAAGATGTTGATAGTTTAAATCCATATTTACAAAAGAATCCTATCAAGAATTTAAAGGAATATTCATTTTTTGAAAAGAATTTAGTAACTCATGAAACTACAAAGAAACTTCATCTTTTAGAAGCATTAACATCTGTTAGAGAATATACTATGAGACAAAAGGCTTCATTAATCAATGAATATTCATTAAGAACTGAAGATTGGAATCAAAGATGTGAATTAATGGATGAACAATTATTACATTATTATCCAGAGAGAAAAGTTGAAGAAGATACATCATCAAGTCAAAATAATGACTCTGTAAGTGATAATAATCAACAAGGTTCTTCAAGACGTGGTGGTAGATATCATGGTGATACTGTTAGATCAGAAGCTGAATTTTTAGAAATTTTACAAAATTTAGAAAAGGAAAAAGAAAAGGATCCATTATACAAAGCTCAACAATTAGCTGCTGTCATTCCTGATATGATTCTTGATCCAATTCAAAAGAATAATAAATTTGTTGATACAAATAATTTGGTTACTGATAAAGAAGAATGGGCTAAAAGAATTAAAACTGATCCTATTGATACATTTACTCAACAAGAACATTTATTATTCTGTGAAGGATTTTTATCAAATCCAAAGAAATTTGGTCGTATTTCAGCTTCAATGGGTGGTGTTAGATCTCCTGGTGAATGTGTTTTACATTATTATAAAACTAAGAAAACTTTAACTGATTATAAACAATTATTAGCTGAAAAGAAGAAGAAAGGTAAGAGAGGTAAAGGTAAAGGTTCTCGTGGTCCAAAATCACAAAAATCAACAAATACTCCTAATACTCCAGTTACAAGTACACCAGCAAATGAATTAACTGATGCTACACAAGATAATAAGACTGAAAAGAAGACTGAATTGGATTTAGAAAAGTTTGTTCCAAAGACTACATTTACAGAAGAATTATATACAGATTCTGGAAGACCACGTCG
The DNA here is from genome assembly GCA_030563805.1 of Ruyongia namnaoensis. NCBI lineage: Eukaryota > Fungi > Ascomycota > Saccharomycetes > Phaffomycetales > Wickerhamomycetaceae > Ruyongia > Ruyongia namnaoensis. The sequence continues at coordinate 7,996 of JAJMKA010000093.1, forward strand.
TGCTGCTGCTCCAGTATTTGATGATAGTGAAAAGATTGCTCATAATAAATCTAGAAATAATTCTTCAACTAGTGATAAACCAAAGAATGATACTTCTAGATCTTCAAGTGCTGATGCTGATTCCTCCAATGGTAAAAATGGTGGTGTATCTGAAGACAATAAACCTGTTTATGCTACATTTACTACTGGTACTAAGGAAAGTTCTGAACCGAAGGCTAATGAAACACAAGAATCTGTTGAATCTGAAGGTAAAGAGCCTCCAAAGAAAAAACCAAAGGTATCAAAAGTCAAGAAGTCAGAATCTGAAAATGTATCAGTTCCAACAACAACTAGCACTAATCCAAATGCTGCTGCTAATTCAAATGTCAGTGATACCAATCAAGATAAGAATAGAGTTATTACAAGTTATTGGAGTATTAAAGATGTTAAGTTTTTCTCTGAGTTATTAGAAACTTATGGTACTCAATGGTTAGCTATTTCTGAAAAGATGAAGACAAAGACACCAACTATGGTTCGTAATTATTTCCAAAGAAATGCTGATTCTCATGGATGGAGAGAGATTGTTCATAGAGCTAATGCAAGATTAAATTTAAATGGTGGTGGTGAAAATGATGTTAGACAAGAAGTTATGGTTTCAGTTCATAAGAATCCTCCTCTGGGATTTTTTACATCACCAAGTAATGTTCCAAGTAATATTGATTTTAAACCAAAGACTGAAGAAAATCAAGAAGAAGGTTTACCTCAATTAAGAAATATGTCACATCAACCTCCAACAACTTCACCTACTATTATACCTGTTCATCCAATTCCACAACAACAACATACTCCAACTGTAACAATTCCACTTCAAACTAATACTGTTCCATCTAATAATAATTTTAATCCAACAGAATCATTACCTTCACAAGCTCCAGTTCAACAATTTCAATCATTGCCTGCTCCTGCTCCAGTTTCTCATCCTCCTCCTATAATATCTAGAGCTAATCCATTTTCAATTACAAGTTTGTTGAATCCATCAGAAGAACCAAAAGTTGTTGCACCAGCTCCAGTTCCAGCTCCAATTCAAGTTTCTGCTCCAGTTATTAACAATAATATTCAAAGACAAACTATATACAATAAACCATTGTCTCTTGGTAATACATTGAACCCTTTGCCAACACCAAGTTCAACTACATTACCATCATTTGATCCTTCAAATCCATTGAATGCATTACTTGCTGCTGCTGAAGGTGATTCATGGGGCAAAGCTAAATCTACTCCTGGAGAAGCTAATACTACAACTACTACTACTAATGGAGTGCCACCTGTTACAAGATATGTCCCTTCTGAAACCTCGAATTCCATCGGAGTTCCATTTTATCAACATTCTTCAAATTACTCCAACGTTAAATCAGATAGTTCTGAAAGAGGTTGAATTTTCCCCATTCCTCAACAAGTCAACAATCAAGAAATCATTATTAATACATTTATACATTTATCCCTTCAGTTCTTTTTTACGTGTTTTTTTAATATTCTTTATTTTCTATTTTAATTTTGATGACATAATTTAATAATTTTTTTGGATTTTTTCTTTTTTTTGACAGCCTTTTTTAATTTTTTTGAAGCTTTTTTCACTATCAAATATGAATAATGAAACAAATATGTATTTACTTTTCTTACTGGAGTTATGACTTATGTTTTTGGACCTTTTGATTTATAGATAACTTATATAATTTGATTGAAATGTTTATGTTTTTATGAAAAACCGCGTAGAATCTGCCAAAAAGTTTGTTGCGCGAACCAAAATTTGTGCTCAAGAAAAAAGTAAACAAAAAATTCTCCTATTTTTTGGCGTTTCTCAAAAATTTTTCTTTATAAATAAACAAGAAAAGAACCTTGTTTGTTGTTTTTGTTATAAACTAACTGTTGTTTGGATAAAATATATTGATATACAAATTATAACAGGCCGGTGAATATGAGCGTTCTTGAAATCTCCATCGATAGACCTTTTGGTATCCATTTGTGGTCCATCTTCAATACATTTGTGTCTACTATCACATGTGGTTTCTTTGTTCCAAAAGAATTTGAATTTGTTGAAGGTGTTACTCCATTAAGTACTTTAAAACCAGTTCTTTCAGTTATTACATTATATTATATTGTTATCCTTGGAGGTCAAGCTGTTTTCAATAAATTAAACTTAAAACCATGGAAATTAACATATTTATTTCAATTACATAATTTAATGTTAACTACAATTTCTTTAACTCTTTTATTATTAATGGTTGAACAATTAGTACCAGTTATTTATAGACATGGTTTATTCTTTGCTATCTGTCATGAAGATGCTTGGACTCAACCAATGGTTACTCTATATTATTTGAATTATTTAACCAAATATTTAGAATTTGTTGATACTTTATTCTTAGTTGTTAAGAGAAAGAAGATTATCTTTTTACATTCTTATCATCATGGTGCTACTGCCTTATTATGTTATACTCAACTTATTGGTAAAACTTCTATCTCATGGGTTGTTATTTCTTTGAATTTAGGTGTTCATGTTATCATGTATTGGTATTATTTCTTAGCTGCTAGAGGTATTAGAGTTTGGTGGAAACAATGGATTACAAATTTCCAAATTGTTCAATTTGTTTTAGATTTATTCTTCATTTATTACGCTACTTTTATCAAAGTTAAACATGATTTTGGTTTCTTTGGTTGTGCTAAAGATATTTGTATTAACTGTGTTGGTTCAAATGTTGCTACTTGGGCAGGTGTTTCAATCATTTCTTCTTATTTATTATTATTCATTCTTTTCTATATTGATATCTATATTAAAAAGGGTAAGAAATCTAAGGTTGTTAAAAGAGTTGGTGGTTTCGGTGCTAAAGTCAATGAATATGTTAACATTGATTTAAAGAATGTCGCCACTCCATCTCCATCTCCAGCTCCAGGTATGAGAAGAAGAAAGGCTTAAAGCAACTACATACACATTTAATTTAAACAATCAAAAGAAAATTCCCCCAAAATCATGATGTTAAGATTTATAATACTTTTTTGAACAATTCATTTATACTAGTTTTTTCTTATTTTTTGTACTATTATTGTCATTGTCATCATTATTTCATTATTAGAATCATAATTATCATTATCATCCTCATTTGGGTATTACAAAACTATTGCATTTTAATAAGTCATTTATTCATGTAATACCCACCTCAAAAAATTTATACATTTTATGATACCCACGCTTTCATGAGCTTTCCAAATCTACACATTATTTAATCTTTTACTTAATTCTTATATACTCACTATTTAATTTTAATCTATAAAAAGAACTATTCAATTTGAATATATTTTTTGTTAATATGCAAAGTTTCGAAACGTTAATAAATACAAAGATAAATTGAAAAAAAAATGCTGTTTTTTAAATTAATGATATATAAATGCAGATTCTATTCTAATTTATACTTTTGGATCTAGCAGTAGCTAATTCAAATGATTTTAATATATCTTCAGTAGAGATTTCTCCTATTATTGTGCAAGATTTTAAATTTTCACCTGATTGATCAACGACTACTGAAATTGTCTTTTCTGCTGATACTTCTTCTTCTTCACCTTCAATATCACATAACAAAATTGATTTACTATCAATTTCCATTGAATCATTTGATTCTACTGTCTTGTATGCTTCTTCATCTATTTCAACAACACCAAAGTTTGATGAATATCCCATATGTTCAATTTTTAATTTTAAATCATCATATAAAACTGGATCACAAATGATTTCATATTGTCCTCTTATTGTTGCAAAATTACCATGCATTCTTACAGGAATTCTAACACTTGCAGCTGATTCATCAATATGAGCTTTTGGTAATTTTGTATTTTGTAAAGCATATAATAAAGAATCCCAAACTAAATCAAATAATGGACCTGAACGACTAAATACTTTTATTTTGGCATATAATACATAATTCCATAATCTTTTTGGTCCTAAATCAACATCTGATTCATCTCTATAATAAACATCAACATTACCATTTTCATCAACACTTCGTAGCCCAACATTTACTTTTAATGCATCTTTTGTTAATATACCTGAATGTAATAAAGTTTCATATACTCTTTGTGATAAAATCATTTCTTCATCAGTTGGTGCACCAACACGACCTCTTTCAACTTCAACTACTGGATAGACTGAAGTATTGTTACCTAATATACCTTTTTCATTCTTTTCTTCTATTTCTTTACCTTTAGCAAAAACTGCATTAACAGCAGCAGCATCATCATCAACTATTTCAGCAGGTAAGTCTTCTTCCACTATACCACCAGTTATTGTGCAAATCACTGTTGTATCACCAGATTTCAATACAGAAGATCCCAATATACTAGTATTCTTTATTTGTTTATCATTAGATTCTGAATATCTACCTAGAGAACCTGATCCAATTTCAATATTTCTAAATTCTTCAAATTTACGTAGATTTGGACGTATTCCAATAGCAAGGTGTCTCTGTAGAGACAATTCTGGTGCTATACGGGAAAATACCTCTGGAGGAAATGATATAGGTTTCAATTCAGTCATTAGTTTTGTTAAATTTATATCTTTAACGTTGTAAAGTATTAGTGATTTTGTATAGAGAAATTTTTTATAAGAAAGAAATTCACGTGACTTTAAAAATTTACCCGCTGCAAAAAATTAAGCCGACGGAATCCCGACGCTGTTAAAATATTTGAAATATTCTCCATCATATAAAAACTGAATTTATACAATTTTATTTCCAACTTTATTTGGTATATTGAGGAATAAGAATGGTACAATTAACAGTAGTAGGTAGTTTGAACTATGATTTAGTCACATACACTTCAAGAATGCCAGCAGGTGGTGAAACAATTGCTGCTAATTCATTTGAAACTCATATTGGTGGTAAAGGTTTAAATCAATGTATCTCTTTAGCTAAACAATCACCAACCATTGATTCTAAACATGGTGTAAGAATGATTGGAAATGTTGGTGATGATGGTTTTGGTAAAGAATTATTGGATGCTCTTAAAACTGTTAATGTTGATATTAATGATGTTAAAATACATCAAGACACAAAGTCAGGTGTTGCTGTTATAATTGTGGAGGAATCTGGTGAAAATAGAATTTTATTAGCTAGTAATGCTAATGGTAAAAGTGAATATTCTGATGAAGATTTAGAAGTTTTGTTTCCAGAGAGTAGTAATGATAATAAAGAATTTGTTGTATTCCAAAATGAAATTCCAGGTACTTTAAAAGTTATAAAATGGTTGAACAAAAATAGATCAAATAAAACAATAGTATATAATCCATCTCCTTATTATAGTTACAGTGTTGAAGTTATTGATCTAATAGATATATTAATAGTGAATGAGATTGAATCATTAAGTATTGCAAAAGATGTTTTACCAGTTGAAGAATATTCAAAATTTGAAGAATTAATTAAAACTGATGAAACAAATGGTTATTCAAAATTAGCACTAAAATTAAAATCAAAATTAAGACAATCAACTGAAGTACAAAATTTGGTAGTGATTACATTAGGTTCACATGGTTCATTATATACAGAAGATTCTTCCTCTGTTAAATTTGTTGATTGTGTTAAAGTTGAAAAAGTTGTTGATACAACTGGTGCAGGTGATACTTTCTTGGGTGCATTAGTATCACAAGTATCATTAGGAGAAAGTGTTAAGAATGCTATGGAATTTGCTACACATGCTTCAGCTTTAGCAATTCAAAAATCTGGTGCTTCAAATAGTATACCAATTTATTCAGAAGTTAAAGCATCATTTTAATTATGTTTTTACAAAAGAAAAAGTTTAAATCAAATAGAATAAATAATATTAAAAAACTAAAAAAAATCATTAAACAGTAGAAACTAAATATTAACTAAACCTTTGGTGAACTAACTGAATTAATACCAGGAGCACTGATAGATCCATAATTAGAACAAGCATCATCTGAACCTGTTGAACTTGGTGATTCTGCAGTAGAAGATTCCAGATCTGATGTAACTAAATTAGAATCACCACCATTTGATATAATTGATGCATTTAGATTACTCTTACGTTTCAGTAATCTAATTTTGCGACGTGAAGCTGATAAATCATTGACATCTGTTTCTCCAACATGTATAGAAACTGATTGATCTTCTTCTGATAATGGAGTTGTATTGGTAACACTATTATAAGAATTTATATCATTCTCTTCTTCAGAAATTTCTCTACCAATTTGATCCAATGCTAATTTTTGTCTTTCTTGAACTTGTAAATTATGTTCTTCATAAACGCTTCTTGATTGAGTAATTAATTCAGTTAATCTATCACCACCTAGATGTTTTGATGAACGTTTTCTATAAAATAATAAATATGCAGCACTAGAAATTGCTCTATCTGGTGTAGAAGAAGTAACTCTTGAATCATCATAATAATACCATGAATTATCAACAAAATTCTTAACATAAGCAGTATAATGACCACCACCAATACCACCAAAATGATTATCAACAGCAAATAAATCATAAATCAATTCTTCACCATCTTCATTAATGCTAGAAATAAATGGTTTCATATCAAGACCTTCAATTGGGAAATCAACAACTGCATCAATTTTATCACTAAAACTTCTTTGATTTTCAAATCTTTTTAAATGAATTGTTAAAATATCTGGTGTTGACCAAATTTCAATTTGTTTTGAAGCTTGACGATGTTCTTTACATCTTGAACAATACCATAAATCATTTTCACCTAATACTTCAGTTTTAGAGAATAAATTTAGACATTGACCTAAAGTAATTGTATCATCTTTTTCATTAGCTCTTGCAAGTTTTGATTGTTCAACTTCTTCATTAATTATAGGTTCTGGATTATCCCAAGTATTTGTTCCACCTTCTTCTTCAATACCTGTGAAAAATGTATTAAAACTATCCATATCCCATTCACATATCAATGCAGTTTTACCATCAATCAAATTTCCTGATTTTAATGATGAATCATCTGATGAACTTTCTGAAACAGGAGTGAAATATGGATTAATATTTGAAATTGATGAATCAATTTGATTGTTTGAAACATGAGAACCTAAAATATTTTGAATTGAATTATCTTGTGGTAACATTACATAATTAGATAATCCTTCATCAGGAGTTGGAACTTCAACAACATCATCGTCATCTTCACCACTATTTTCTTCATCTAATTTTGCTAATTCTGCTGATAAATCAATTTTTTCAACATCTATTGGTTGAATTGAAGGTGAAAGCATTTCTTGATCATTTGTATCTAAATCTAATTTTTTAGCATATGTATAAAAAACTTTCTTATTACCACTAACTTTATCCAGTAATTCAGGTAAATTAGTAAAATTATTATTAGTTGATGGAGTCCATAATTTAGAATCAGTTTCTTCTGGTTCATCACTAAGTCTATTTGGATAATTGAAAGTTCTTCTTAAATATGCATGTCTAGTATTTCTAAATTCTTTTGATGATTCAAATAATTTGATCTTGAATGCATAATCACCTGAAATATCAGGGTTTGATAATGAAATATCTGATTCATAACCTAAATCATGTTCTTTCACTGTAAGATTTGAATTATTTGAAATATTATTATTTTTTTCATTATTTTTGTCATTATCATCATTATTTTGAACATTTAATAATGGGAAATCAATTATTGTAAATTGTTCATTATTTTGATTAGTACGAATCTTTGAAAAATATTTAAATGTACTTAATTGTTCATATCTATGTTCTAATTTTCTTCTAATTGCACCAAAAGATTTTCTTTCATTTTCATCAAGTGTAATAAAGAAAGGAAATGAGAATGCTGAGGGTATATTGCTTTCACTATTTAATGTACTTATGACTGGTACAATTAAATCATTTGGATTATGTCTGATTTCATACATGACAACAACATCAGTATTTGAAATTAAATCAGAAATTGGTAAATAACTTGATTCAGATGATGAACTTTCAAAATTTTTATAAAATTGACTATTAAAAATATCAGCAGCAAATAAATAATCTGGATTTAAATCAAGTTTATCAGCAATATATTGTTTTAAATCACTATATGTTGAACTTTTACTCATTTCAACTTCAAATGATCTAAATGAACCTTCTTCTAAGAATAAATTTATTTTATATGACCATACATTTTCAATAGGTAAAGGTAGAGTTAAATCACTAAATGGATCAAAAGTTATTGAAGTTTTTGAACAAATTGGACAAATTAAAGTTGATTTATATAAACCAGTAAATAAATCAACAATTATTGAATCATTTCTTAATGTATGTTGATGCCAACTATCATGAGCTAATTTTCTAATAGCGTCTAAATTATGGGCATCATTTTCATTTAATTCAGGTTTTTCAGTAAATGGCTTTTTAATAATTCTATTTAAATCTTCATGTAAACCATCTAATAAAAATGCTAAAAATTCTTGTGAATCTTGTTGTTGATAACCTGAAAACATTGAATTAAAATATCCAATAGTTTGTCTAAATTCTCTTGGTGATATATAAGAATTTCTACCAGTTCTTTTATCAAATAATGAATGAATTAATTTTCCAAAACTTATTGCAACTTTACCACTCATACCTAAAGGATTTGTTGGATTTAATTCTTCTTGGAATGAATTATATAAGAAATATTCAGCTAATTCAGGAACATGAACAAGACATTGTAAAGCAGAATTCATATAACAAGTATTACCTAAATTTTGTAAACCAATTGTACCATTTGATGAAGTTGGAGGAAATTTTTCAAGATATGTTGATGGCCAAAAATCTGCTTTTTCATTATTTGGATTTATTACTTTTTCTTCAATTATTAAATGGTTTTTAAATAAACCTGCTCTACCTATTCTATCATTATAATATCTTGTTTTTATTAATGCTAATTGTGATAATTCAATGAAATTTGATGGTGTTATTTGATAACTTAAAGTATCTAGATTTGATTGATTGTTTTGATCATTACCAACTATCCATACTCTATACTGTTTTAAATTATTATTGTTATTGTTATTCTTTTTATTATTTGTTGTAGTATGTTGTCTTGATTTTAATAAATGTACTGAATATTCATATAAATCTTTAAATGTATTTAATCTACTAAGAACAAATAATGGTATTTTAGCATAACTTGTACCATAACTTGCACCATAACTTGAACCATAACCATAAGATGAAGTTGAATTTGTATCCACTACTAAATGATGAATATAAAATGGTAATCTTTCATATTCAGGTTCTAATTTCCCATTATTCATAACCATATACGTTATTATAGGTTGTGAGTTCTGTGTCATGCCATACCATGTAACAAACATCTGGAATATCTCTGGACATACAGCAATATATGGATATTGTTGATGGTCTACAAACAGTCCATCCGGAGTCAATATCTTTGTAAGGTCCATAGGACCAAGATCCAATACATTATCAGTTGAAGGTATACCAGTTCTAAAATTGTTGAACCATTCTTGAGGTATCACATTTACTTCATCACCTTCTTGGAAATCAAAATGTTTATCAAATATTTCTTTTATTATTAATCTTTGTGAATGAATATCATTTGAATTTGTTGTAGAAACAGCATCTGAATAAGCTGACTCATCACTACCAGAGGAGGAAACAGAACTTCTTAGACCCAGTGTATTATCATCTGTCTGTATAGAAGGACTGTTACTCTCCACTTGGTTCAATATCTGTTGGTCTTTATCAAACTCCATTGTTGTACTTTATTTCAACAGGCACAATAAATAAAAATTCAAAGGCAAAATAATTTTAAAGCAAGTAAATACAGTGGGGTGTAAAATAGATCAAGACTTCAATGAAATGGGAAATAAGTAATGCAAGGGGTTATTGAAGAGTCCTGAACTGTTGATAAAGATGAAAGAATAGAGAGATGAGTCTGTTGTTGTTGATTTTTTGTTGTTTTCAGGTTTTTTAGTTAATGATTTCAGTTTTTTGTTCTTTTTGTATTTTTTAAAAAATTCCGCTGATATTTTTTTTTTTTTTTTGAGTGAAAATTTGCAAAAAATTACGTAATATTTTAGTAATTTGATTATGTAATTTGTTACGTAAAATCAATATTTTAGTATTATATTTTTACTTTATTTTGTATATTTTCCTAGTGTAAAGGGTATTAATTCAGAAGTTAGTATATTTCTTTTCATTTGGTTCAACTTCTCCAGCTTTTGGTAATGTAATTAACCCATTTTTAACTTTTAATCTAAATTGAACAACTTTTAATAATTCATAAACAATTTTAGAGACTGGGACATCAACTTTTAATTCATCAGCTCTTCTAACTAAATTACCTAAAATAACTTCGATTTCAATAGGATTACCTTTTTCAACATCAACAAGCATTGATGGATGGAAATAATGACCATTTTCACTATGAATTATATCGTTAACAATGGAGTCTGGTAATTCAACACCATCAGCTTTAGCAACTCTAACAACTTCTTGTGCAATTGGATAACTTAAATTATCTAAACCTTTTGATAAATATAATTGAGTTGAATCAGAATCAGTTAAAGCTGCAACTGTATTAAAAGAAGCATTATAAATTAATTTTTTATATCTATTCTTTTTAGCATCAGGTTCATAATAAGCATTATTTTTATCATTACTAAAAATTTCAACAAATTCTTTAGCTTTTGCTTCTTGAATATCAAAAGGTAAATTTGAATTTTCAAAATAACTAACAATAGTTCTTTCAGGTGAAGTATGATGAATAACACCATTATAATTATGAGATCCAACAGCTTCTACACCAGAGATGACAATATTCTTTGGATATTTAGCAATTATTGGTTCACCAATACCAAAACCATTTTGAACTAATACAATAGAAGTTTTCTCTGGGGTAACAACTGGTTCAATAAGGTCTTCAACTTTTTGAATATCTGGTAAATTTTTAGTTGTAACAATAACAAAATCATAAATTCCTCCAGATTTACTAGCAGATTCAACATTTGGATAAATATTATCAGGTTTCCAATTCTTAATATTACCATAAGAAACTGATTGAATTTCCCAACCTTTTTCAATAACAGTTTTATAATCACGACGAACAACTACTGAAAGTTTTGAAGCACCTTTATATGAAATACCATAAGCAACTAAAGCACCAACACCACCAGTACCAATCAATAAAACGTTTTTCTTACTCATAATTTCTCCCACTAAAATTTCTCTTAATTTCTCTAAATTTCAAGCTTTAAGCTCAATTGCGATGAATTCCCAACACATTCTCATAATTTTTAAAGTTATTTGCACCTTTATTTATAATCAAAAAAGATAATCTAAAAACTTTTCATTTCACCACAACAAGAAAAAAATTAACAAAAGAAGCCACTAACAAATTAAAACTTTTATCCACACACATATACACAGCAATAACTAATTGATCAATGTCAACATACTTTCAACGAATACTGACACTGATCTCTTGTACAGTGGTTGGTTTCGTCTGTGGTACTCTATATCTATATTCAGCTTATGGACCACAATTAGCATTACGGCTTGGCTATTCAAGTGTTGAATCTTCATACCTATCATTTTGGGGTTCAATTGGTGTTGCATTATCAGGGATACCTTCAGGTTATATCATTGATAAAAAGGGTTTCACAGTATCTGTCATCATTGGTGGTCTTTGTATAGTTAGTGGTTATATTGGATTAAAAGATCAATATGATGATATTTACAATAATGTTAAATTATCATCATTTATGGAATTATTGATTGGTACAGGTTCAACATTTATAAATTCTGCAATGATTAAATGTTGTGCAGTATTATTCCCAAATAATAGAGGTATTGCAACTTCATTCCCAATTGGTTCTTATGGATTAAGTGCATTCCTATATTCTTCAATTGGTTCAGCTCTTTATAAAGGTGATACATCAAAATTTTTAGGTTTTTTGGGGTATTCAACAGGTATTGTTCTAATCATTTGTTTACCATTAATTTATTTGGCTGATAAAAGTACAAATTTTGGACAATCATTAAGACATGAACATTTAGTATCATCACCAAGTATTAGATCAAGTATTGAAATGAATTCATTTCAATTATCACCAATTTCTTCAAGTATTCAAAATTCTTCAAATACAAATAATTTAAATGAAATGTTAATTGAAAAATCTCATAATCATAATCATTCATCTGAACAATCAACATTTAATTTTTTAAAGACTTCAAGATTTTGGGTTCTTTGTTTAATATTAGGTTTATCAGCAGCTTTAGGTCAAATGTATATATATTCATTTGGTTTTATGATTAAAGCATTATTATATCAATTAATGGATGAAGCAAATATTCAAAAACAACAACAAGTTCAAGTTTCAATATTATCAATATCTAATTGTGCAGGTAGATTATTATGTGGTTTTACAGGTGATTTAATTTCAAATACTTTTAAAAAATCAAGAAGTTTAATTTTATTTATTCCAACTATAATTTTTTTAATTATTCAAATATTATCATCAAATATGAAACAATATGATGAACTTTGGATAACTTCAGTATTAACAGGTATTGGTTATGGTTATACATGGGCATCTGTACCTCAATTATTAATGGAATATTTTAGTGTTAATTCATTTTCATATTCATGGGGTATAATTAATTTATCACCAATTTTCCCAGTTTATTATTTTACTCATTTATTTGGATCAGTTTATGATAATCATTCTAAAATTGATATTAATGATAATACTAAAAAGATTTGTTCAGATCGTGATGAATGTTTTTCAAAAGCTTTTAAAATTTCAACAATATTTTCAATTTTAGCAATTTTATTAGCAATTTGGATTAATATTAGACCATATTATTTAAAATGGAAAAATAAAAATCATAATGAAAGAAGTATGAATTAAATTAATGAATAGTAATGAAATTTGTGTGTTTTAGTGAATATGTGTATTTTTGGAAACTCTACACATGTTTGTTGTATGAATAAACCTTTTGTAATATTTTTCTTCTTAATTAATAAGGCTTTGTAGACTAATTATGGTACTACAGGATATTCCAATAAGGGTCTAAAATCTAATTAAAACAATTAGTCTGAACTCATACTCTATAATAGGATCTTCCAATAATTTGAAAAGCATTATTGTTAGAAAAGTATTTGGTTGTATTTATTTTTGAATTTTTTTTGGCTGTGTTTTTGATTTTAAAAATCGCACTAAAATTAATTATGTGTCAAATATTAAGAGGTGTAGTTAAGATGAAGTAATTAGTAGAAGGTATAGTTAGCAGTGTTGAGAAGGCCATAGCATCAGATGAAAACTATATAAGGAGCTGTTTGGAACCTCTTTCTCAAAAGTTCTTATTCTCTCTTCATCAATTCAAACATTGAAAACTAACAAACACTTACACAAATACAAATGCAATTCTCATCAACTATTTTATTATCTATTTTATCAGTAGCTTCAGCTGCTTACATTCTAACTGATCCATGGACTACTTTAACTCCAGATACTTCTGCTCCAGATGGTGCTGTTTCAGATTATGATGGTACTTTTGGTATTGCTGTTATCCCACTTGCTGATATTGAATCAAAATTATTAAAGAGAGATAATGAAATTGAACTTGAATCAGCTTGTAGAGCTGAATCTGGTACTTCTTTAGAAATAAGTTTAAGTTCTGGTATTTTAACTGATGCTGAAGGTAGAATTGGTTCAATTGTTTCCAATAGACAATTCCAATTTGATGGTCCACCACCACAAGCAGGTGCAATTTATGCTGCTGGTTGGTCTATTACTGAAGATGGTTTCTTAGCTTTAGGTGATTCAGATTCCTTCTACAGATGTTTATCAGGTGACTTCTATAACTTATATGATGAATACATTGCTGCACAATGTGATGAAATTAAACTTGAAGTTGTTACTTTAGTTGATTGTTAAATCTTATTCTCATTGAAATTTCTGCATTAGCATTATCATATTAGCATATTCTTTTTTATTCATTTATTCATTCTTTGGCGTTATTCTTTTACTTGTGTTTCTTTCTATAATGAATATCACATTTTAACATTTACCTTTCTAATAGTAGAATATCTCTCTAATAGTAGAATACTTGTTCCACATTTAAGTAGTTAAAGGTGTTTGGATGTCAAAACCCCGAATTAGGAAACTTTCATCGCAATTAGAAGAATCAAGTGCAAATTTTGAAAATTGTAGAAAAAAAATAGGTAAATTTCACAATAAATCGTTAAATTACAACAAAAATTGTATAGTATGTGTATTAACTATTTACTTTATTAGTCTTTTCTAATACTAAAGTATACTACTAATTCATCAAAAATAAATATAACCTCAACATATTTTCATCATAGAATGTAAAATCTTAGTTTTTCTAGAGGTTTCGGAAGTGATTTTTTTTGCATTCAAATTACTCAGAAAATTGTAGAGGTAAAATCTCAAAATACATATATTTTGTTAGTTATAATGTATTAATTTTTACATATTTATCTATTTAACATTCAATTGTATCTATTTAATCAATAATTAATAAATATAACACTCTGTAAATTTTCATAGTAGTAATTTTAAGGCAGGGCTAAAAGTACTGTTCCCGTTTGCAATTGGATTTTGCAATTGGGATTTTTTTAGCCCCAGAAAATAATATGAAAAATCAACAAAGGCTGAATGAATTACACTAATTTTTAGTTGTCTTTATTTTGATTTAACTCAGTTCTATAATTAAATCATGATGGTAAACAATGATCATTCACACTTCATGTTACCTCAGATCACTAATAGTTGATCTTCTTGGGTGTAGTAGTTAATTTACAGCCTTTAATAATAATATTTGATTGGTAATTTGTTCTTATGGTATTTATAAATATCAACACTAAATATCTGAATATCTGGATATATAAAGAGATCAAACTTCCTCTAATTCATCAAATCATTCATCAAATCAAACAAACAAACAAACAAACAACTCAAATCAAATCAAATACAATGCTTTTCAAAACTTCAATTTTATTATCAATCAATTCTTTATTAGTCTCAGCAGCTTATGTTGCAGGTGATGACTGGTCAACTTTAACTCCAGATGCTGCTGCTCCAGCCGGTGCTACTACTGATTACACTGCTACTTTTGGTATTGCTGTTGCTCCAATCGCTACTTCATTAGCTAAAAGAGATGGTGGTGTAGTTTCACAAATTAGTGATGGTCAAATTCAAGCTCCAACTGGTACTGTTTCAACTATTATCTCTAGTTCATGCCCTGCTGCTACTAATGTTCCACTTGTTTATCAAATCTCTGATGGTCAAATCCAAGCTACTGAAGAAGTCTCAACTTCTTATTATTATTCTCCTTCAACTACTTCAAGATCAACAACAACTTTATTCCCATACCCAGTTGTCACTCAAATTTCAGATGGTCAACCACAAGCTCCTCCAATTACTACTACTTATACCATTGAAGATGATGAAGATTATGGTTATGAAGATGATACTTGTGATGAATCATCAGGTTCATCATATGTCTGTGATTCAGATTCATTAGCAATGACTTTAGAAGGTGGTGTCTTAACTGATGCTCAAGGTAGAATTGGTTCAATTGTTGCAAACAGACAATTCCAATTCGATGGTCCACCACCACAAGCTGGTGCCATCTATGCTGGTGGTTGGTCAGTTACTGAAGATGGTCATTTAGCTTTAGGTGATTCAGATGTTTTCTATAGATGTTTATCTGGTGATTTCTATAATTTATATGATGAATATATTGCAGAACAATGTTCACCAATCTATTTAGAAATTGTTGATTTATCAGATTGTTAAATCTACTTGATATTCCATTTGTCTTATTGACTTTTTATTGCATTTTTACTTAGGATTCTGGCGTTTTAGCATTTTTCATTTTAGCATTATTAGCATTTTTTTCATTTTATCATTTTTAGCATTTCTCATTTTATCTCTTTTATATCTTTCACATTTTTGTTTCTATACATGTCACAATTATGATCTTTATTAATTTCGTAGAAAGTCTTACTATAAAATTACTTTACTTTAGTTTCTAATATGAATGCAAAAATATTTATAAAAATAAAAAAACAAATTAAGAAGAAATTATACAAAAAAATGACAAATTCAAACTAATTAAATGACTAATATACATACAATGATTTCTAATAAATAACAATACAAAAAAATAGGGGATTATAAAAAGTAATAAAAATAAAAATAATAATTAATAATAATGCAAAATAATGACAAAAATATTAAAATATGAATGAATAAAACCAACAACAACGACAACAACTAACAAAAACAAATCATGATTCTTTCTCTAACTTAACAACATCATAATCATAGACACATCTTCTTCATAAAACTAACTGTTTTACGCTTTAACCTGTTTTACCAGTAGCTGGAGCAACAGAGATAATAACACCATAACCAACAGTGATAACAACAATATAAGCTAATAAACTTGCAGCAATACCACGAGTTAAGAAATGATTAACTGTTAAATATCTTGTACCCATTGAATCACATAACCCACTCGCTAAATTATTTGGGAAACCTGAACTTGGTAAACCCATACCACAAGAAGCTAATAATGCAATACCAAAGATTAAAACAACAGCTGATTTTGCACCTGGTAATGAATCACCAATTTCTTGAACTAATGGAATAATAATAATAGCTGAAACTGTATGTGAAACAAAAGTTGCAATAACTAAAATTAAAATACCAAAAATGATTAAAATAACGTAAAGACTAAAATCTTCAACCTTCTTTTGTAAAGCTAAAGCAATAGTTGATAATAAACCAGATGATGAAACAGCTTTACCTAAAGCAATAGAACCTTCAGCTAATAAAACAATACTCCATGGGAAATTATTAACATCTTGTGTACTTAATAAACCTGTACCAAAGAATAAAACTAATGGAATACAAGCAATTTGACCAGAATCACCAAATACTGAAGATAATTTTGTTAAAACACACCATAATAAAACAGTACCTAAGAAAACAAAACAAATAAACCATTGTTTAATTGTAAATTTTTCTCTAATTGGTCTTTGTTTCATAATTTTAGTTTTTGAAATATCAAAAGTAAAAATTAATAATAACCAAATTAAAAATGTTGTAACAATTGAAACTGGAATTGAAACAGCTAACCATTGACCCCAACCAATACCATATTCATCTAAATAAGTCATAGCAACAATGTTTTGTGGTGAAGAAATTGGTGATGACATACCAGCAAGATTTGAAGCTAATGCAATACCAATAACTAAAGCTCTAGCAAATGGTGAATCAGTTTCAAGAGTTCTTAAAATACCTTCTAATAAACTATAACATAAAACTGGTGTTGCAACATTTGAAATCCACATTGATAAAAAGACAGCAACAGACATCATAGCTAATAAAACATTTCTAGGTTTTGTACCAGAAACATACAAGATATAACTAGCTAAAACTTTTGCAATATTATATTTAGATAAAGCAGCAGCTAAAGCAAAACCACCTAATAAAACCATAATAGTTGAAGACCACATTTGAGATAAGAAATAAGAAGAAGCATTAGCAGCTGTCATAACTTTACCAGTATCAGTATCTTTAACAACTCTAAATAAAACACTTAAAATTGGACAAAGTAAAGAAGTAGCAAATAATGGAATAGCTTCAGTAGCCCATAATAAGGCAACACAAGCTAATAAAGCCATACATCTATGTTGAGCTTCATCATTAAATGTTTTAACACCTAATAAAATAGCAGTAATAGCAATAATAATAATTAATTTATAACTTCTTGAAGTAAATAAAAATTTTGGTAATTTAAAATGTTCCCATTTAAAGAAATAAAAATTAACTGGATAAGGTAATTTCCAAGCATAAAATTCTAAATGATATAATTCATTATATTCAGTTGTACCAGCTTCACCAGCTCTTAAATCATTAGCTTTACTTTCTAAACCAATCATATCTTTCCAAACAGAATTTCTTTCACAAACAATATATTCTCTCAAGAAAGATCTTAATTCAGTTCTACAACTTTCTAAATCATTAAATTTACCAGTAACAGCACCATAAAATTCAACAAGAGTATTAATTTTTTCATCAAGATTTTGTTCAGTATGAAAACTAAAAGTATAAGAATCTTTAAAGAATTCATTTGTTTCAAATAATTCTTGTTTTAAAGAAGTATCTAAAGATTTATCAAATTTTTTTGTAATTTTATTAAAACCCATTCTATTTAATTCAACATAAGATTTTAATTGAGATAATTCAACATATAAATCAGTAATTCTTTTTTTAAAAGTAATTTTTCTTCTTGAATCTAAATTAATATCAGTAGCAGTTAATAAAGCAGAATTTTCAGACATTGAACGTTCATCTTCATCATCATCATCTTTTAAATGTTGTTCAAGATTATCAGCATGAGAACTTGAACCATTAAAACTATCTTCATCAGCTAATAATTCATCAAATTTAGTTTCACCTTTTTCAAGATCAAGATTAAAATTATTAACAGATTCTAAAATAGCTTGATTAACAGATGATTTATTACTTAAAATTGATCTTGATTCATCCCAAAGATGATCTCTATCAATGATATGAACTTTTGAAACTTCTAAATCTTCAACTAATTGATTATAAACAGTATCTAATTCAGTTTCAGTCTTTTTATAAAATTCATCAATTTTTGATAATTCTTGTTCTAATCTTTCTAAAAAGATTTTAACAGGATCAAAACTTTCAACACTTAAAGTATCTAATTCAATAGTTTCAGTATTAAAATTTTCACCATTTGAATTTTTCTTTAATGATGGCATTTTAAAACTATATTTAATCTTTTTTGTCTTTGATAAACTTTCATTAATCTTTTTAGATTTTGAAAAGATTTTATTAGCACTAGCAGCAACTTTAGCACCAGCAGCGGCGGAAGCAGCAACAGCAGCATTGACAGGGTTAGGACTTGAAGTTGAAGGAGTACCATCTTTGGTATCAAAACTATCACCTTCATCATCTTCATATTTTGAATTTGATTCTTCTTCATCTAATTTTGATGAATAATGATTATCAGTTAAAGTTAAATTTGGATTTGAAGTTTTTAAATTACCTAATTGTTCAGCTTGTAATTGATAAACTAATTTTTTTAAATTTGAATAAGCAATATATTTTTCTTGCCATTCAGGGACAGAATTATATTTTAAAGAAAGTGAAAACTTCATGATGAATTTTTAATATTTTGGTATAAATAATAAAGTTAAATAATAGACTTGGAATTGGCCTTGGCTTGATGATCAGACAATAGACAATAAACTTTATTCAAAATAAAAATTATCAACAACTTAAAAAACTATAATGATTGTGAAGAATAAATATAACTAATAAGAAACCAAAAAACTTAAGGAAATTCTTCTAATTTATAAATTCTTTAAAAAAATATTTTTGTGATATTCCAACTATAATGAGAAGCAAAATAACTAAGCACTAACTTGAACTTTTGATTTAAAGTAGAAAAATTTTTCCTTACTTGTTTATATTCAATTTGATTAACGTGTAATACCAAAAAATTGTAGCAGCGGATGACTATTGACTTGACGGTTAAAACTTTTTATAAATTTAAACTGTCTTTATTCAACAAAAGAATGTAATTTTATAACAATAGACTAGTAAAATAACACTCACACGACCTTTAAAGTTAATGTCTTGATTAAAATTTTTAAGAGAAGAAAAGTTTTTAAAAGGAAATTGAGCACACGACTCTTAAAAACTTTCTTGGGTTAAAATTAAAATTCACGTGACTTTTCTTAACAAATTTGGGGGCCACGTGGGGGTCACCCGCCCACATTTCTTTTGGCTGTGATGGTTTCCTAAAACGGAATTTGGGGTACGTGTCGGTTGTCGGCTAGCGGAGTTAGTTCGGGATTCGGTGTTTGCTCGGTGTTTACTTTTTTCGTCTTTGTGTCACTATATACTTTAGAATTATTATGTACTCAAAAGTCAAAAGTCTTTAATATATCCATTGTATTCTTTAACCCTTATCTCATTGGTTATTATCTAAACAACTACAATCAATTTGCTACTTTAGTAACTGCTTACATTTTATTTGGATAACACTCTTTGTAATGGCTAGAAGATCTAAGAAGAATAAGAATAAAGTTGAATCTAATACTACTAGATCATTAGGAAATATTAATGAAAATAAAAAAGATTTTACACAAGATGAAAGAACTAATCAAACTGTTAAAGGTAAACCTTCAAGATGGACTGGTAATTTATTTGAAAAATATCCATCATTCAATCCTTCAAATCATTATTTTACTCCAATATATTATCCAACTGAAGTTCAATATCAAGATCATTGTGAACACTCAAATATTGATCCAAATGTTAATCCATATACAGATCCTAATTTTAATTTCATGCCAAATAATATTTATCCAACAATTAATCAAAATTTTATTCCAATTGAAGTTAATCAACCAACTATGATACCAATTGTTAATAATCTTCATTCAATTTCAGATCCAATTCAAACTCCAACACAACAAACAATCAATCAAAATCCTAATAATTTTAATTTCATTGATGATAATAATAATTTAGAACCACAAGTACCAGAAAGATCAAAAGCTGAAGAATATTTAATGCAATATCATCTTCAAATGGTTCAAAATGTTAATAATTTAGTAGATGATGATGATGATTATGAAGATTCTCAATATAATTCACAAACTCAAATACAGAATGATTCACAAGATTTATTTAATCAAGATCATCATTTAGTTCAATTAAATAAAAATTTTGTAACTTATTTTGAAGCAACTAGATCTTTTAGAAATAATAATTTAAATAATGATTCAAGATTTGAACCAATGTTAAATGAAGAATTACCAATTGAAACTTTAGAAAATATAACTATGAATTCTAAATCACAATTTCCATCACCAAAATCAAATCATAGACATCTAAATAAAGTTGAAGATAAAATTGGTGATTTTGTTGATTCATTTGAAGAAAATTGTAACATTAATGATGATAAAAAATCAAAAACTTTGAAAAAGAAGAATAGAAATAAATCAGTTGAAATACCATCAATTAAAATAACAGAAACAGATTCTAATCAAAGATCAAATTATTTACCTTATTCAAGTAATGAATTAATAACTAATATTAGAGAAAGTTTCACCAAAAGTAATGAAGGATTGCAAAATATGATGAATGATAAAGATCTGAATCAAAATAATGGTTCTAATGAAGGTTTACTTCAAGTACCTGAACATGTAAACTATGAATATTCACCACAAATTATATATCCAGTTCAAATTCAACCTTTATTTTTTGATAATACTGCTTTCCCAACTATTAAAAGTTTTAAAAGAAAGAGAAAATCAAATAGAAACAAGAATAAAAAGTCAGATACTATTAAAAACCCTAATGATATTAAACCTGAAGTTAAAAAAAGGGAACAAAATATTGATCTTGAATTAACAATGTTAAATACTGAACTTATTGAAACTAATGAAATTGTAGCTAATTTAGCACAACAAATTAAAAAAGATAGATGTGAAATTGAACTGTTGAGAGAAAGTGTTACATTTATTGAGAAACTAATCACTGTTGGATTTGAAAAGTATATAGAAGAAGGTCATTATTTAAATTAAAATTAAATATATGGATCAATTGCTTATGTAATCTTTTTGGAGAGGGTAATGAAATTCTAGCGAAAAGTACTAAAAACGGTAATAACTATAAATAAATGTATTAAAGTGTACTAAAATAACTCGATATTCAGAATATATACTATTTTAAGTACCTATCCATTACTTCATTCCTTCCAAAAACCTATTGGTACCCCCTGTTCCTCTCACTTTTGTTGTTGACATTTACAGTTATTTTGTACTGTTGATTTCACTACTAAAAAAAAACCAAAACAAAATTAAAGGCAAAAATAAATGAACTATTTAAAGATTGGAAAGGAATTTATCATCAAGAACCATATACTCCTAATACTCATAGGATCACTCCCTCTCTTAGCAACAGAACATCCTCTACACTCTGCATCATCCATAGCTCTCACCTCCTCCAGGCACTCCCTCCTCTAGATATACTCTCAACTCTAACATCATCGCTGTTGAAGCCTGAAACTTTTACAAGTACCTTGTTTCATAATATAATCCAAAACAAAAAAAGAGGTATAACTTCAACACAAAAATAATTCATACGTTAAAATATCTTGCTGGTCTTGAAGTTATATATACTATCGGTTCTCATATTTAAATTATCATCAATCACTTTCATACAATCTTTTGTGCAAATACTTGTTCCTGGTGATTATTTATAGCCCTTTGAAATTAATTAAGGGTCCCCCCATCAAATTGCCATCATCATAAGATTCAACCTCAATAAAATTAAAGAATAGATATAGGGAATAGTAAGAATAGTTAATATGAGTGAAGAATACACTCAGACTTCAACTTCTTTTGCTTCTTTTAATAGAGCATCACCTCAATCAAAATTAAGGAACACAAAAAATTTATCTTTGAGTTTGAATATGAATTCTAAAAATAACAATAATAATAATAACAATACTATTAATAATCAAGATGGTTCAAATATATATATTAGGGATAGTATTTCAAATTCAACTACTCCTTCAACTTCAAATTTTCAAATTCAATCACAAAATTCAGTTCCATTCCCAATATTAAAATCTCCTCCAAAGACTCCAAAATTACAAACTTCTTTTACAAATAATAATAGTAGTCCAAATTTAAATACTGATCCTTTCAATAGTAATCCAATTACAAATTCAAGAACTGAAGCTCCACCACCTCCAAGAAATTTATATAGACATCCATCAATGTCAATGCCTCCAAAAAAATCCGCTTTTGAATTAAGAAGAAGAACAACACTTTCTTTAGCAATACCCACAGCTGAAACTGAACAAAATCAAAATCAAAATCAAAATCATAGTACTAATAGCAATAATATGCTTTCATCAGTTCCAAGTTTTTATTCAGGTTCAAGTCCAATGTCTTCATCTCCACCACAAACTCCTTTAGAATTATATCATCATAATGGTTCAAATAGTAATAATAATGGTAATAAATTCAATAATTCAGAAAAACATTCAGATATATCAAGTTTAAAACCAAATTTTAATCCTACTCATGAAGAAAATTATTCAATGTTAGGTCATCAAGATAAACTAAGGACTCAAACATTAGTTCAAAATTTTTCAGATATTAAATTAGATGATACAGATTATGCAAAAGAAAATTGTTATCCAAATGGACCAATTTGTGTATTAGAACCAAATTTATTTCTTTATTCTGAACCAGGTTTTCATCAAGTTTCAAGTTTTGATGTTATTATTAATGTTGCAAAAGAATTAAAACCATTAGAAAGATTAAATTTTGATTCAAAATTAAATATTGAATCAAATATTTATTCAACAAATTTATCAAATGAAAAAAATTCAAAATATTATTTTGTTCCTTGGTCTCATACTTCAAAATTATGTCAAGATTTACCAACTTTAACACAAATTATTCATGATTCTTTAAATGAAAATAAAAAAGTTTTAATTCATTGTCAATGTGGTATTAGTAGATCAGCTTCTTTAATAGTGGCATTTTTAATGAAGGCTAATAATATGAATTTAAATGATGCTTATAATCAATTAAAAGAAAGAGCTCCAGATATTAGTCCAAATATGACTTTAATCTTTCAATTAATGGAATGGGGTGAAATAATTGGTGTGCATGCTGTTCCTGAAAAATCACCAACTTTAAATAATAAAAATAATTCAAATATCAATAATAATGTTAATGGTAAAGGTGATACTAAATCAGATAATTCATCAATATCATCATATTCTGCACCAAATTCACCAACTCAATTAAGATAAATTATACCCTATATTTATTATGAATGTTTTGTTTTCCCTCAAAAAAAAATTATGTCTCTTTTTTCTTATTGTCATTTGTTTGCTTGTTCTTTGTCTTTTTTTATTATTATTCATAGGTTTGATTTATCTTTACTTTTGAGAATTAAGAGTGTTACATTATTAAAATTACTATTCATTAAATTATTAAATAAAAAATTGCATTTATTGATTATTCTATTACTCAGTATTAGAAATTATTTAACTATCATTATTACTATTGGTGTTTAGTTTAGTTTTCCTCCTCTTTTTATGTTTTTATGGTCATTATTATTTTTTTTACTTCTATTTTTTATTTACTTTTGGTTATGAATCATGAATTATTATGAAATTATGGACAATCTTATACTAGTTCAAACTTTTTTAAAACATTCTTTATTCCTTTCTTCTCTTTTCAATGACTGTCTTTTTTATATC
Organism: Ruyongia namnaoensis; assembly: GCA_030563805.1. Classification (NCBI taxonomy): domain Eukaryota; kingdom Fungi; phylum Ascomycota; class Saccharomycetes; order Phaffomycetales; family Wickerhamomycetaceae; genus Ruyongia; species Ruyongia namnaoensis. Next base: position 32,358 of record JAJMKA010000093.1, read on the forward strand.
ATATCATTTTTCTCCTACTCTGTTTGTTTAATTCCCAATTTCAATGTCATTCACTATCTTTTTATTTATGTCCTCTATTTTTTCTTTTTTTTCTTTCTTTTTTTTGGTTTAATTAATAGTTCAATTGTTTAAAAGCATCATTTTAATAAATTAGTTATTATTATTTATAAATTATCATCACCTAAAGTACCATTTTCAAATTTTTCTCTAAAAGTAATTAATCTTTTAACAGCAGTAATCCATCTTCTTGTCTTTTCATCAATCATTATATTTGCTTTACTATCAGCAATCATGGCTTGTCTACTTCTAGCATGAATACTAATAGATATAACACCAATAGGCCATGCAATATTCCCTATACTTAACTTCATATAACTTTCATTAGCTCTCATATATTCTTTCTTTTGAAGATGATATAAAATAGTTAGAAGTGATGTTAATTGATTATGATCAATTGTACCCTTCCTTAGTTCAACAAGCATAGGTAATAAACTTCTCTTTGTATCTAATAATAAATCAGGTGAATCTTTACTATCTTCCCATTTCTTAAGAACTGTTTTAATATATTTATTAGCTCTCATACAAAGTTCAGGAATATTTATAAGTTCTTGAATATCTTCTGCCGTTATTGTTAATTCTTTTGGAAAATCTTCATCCTCCTTTTCCTTTGTATCTTCATTTGATTTGATATCTATGCTATCAGTATTAGTTTTGGTTTCATTATCTATTACTGTTTCAACATCATCACCATGACTTAGTTTTCTCTTCTTGGACGATACTTCTTCTGTAGTGGTATCCAATTTTATATTTATCTTTTCTGAATCTGTCATATTTATCACTATTTATATCAGACCTTCACCTGTCTTCAAATGATTTCTTGATGTAGTTAAAGATTAAATAGTGATATTAAAATTGATGTTGATATTTACAATTTTTTTTTTTTAAAGATTTTTTTGTTGTGATTTGGAACGGACCAAAAACAACTAATTAAAATTTGTTAGTAAAAATCAATTATCGACAACAAATAAATTAGAATAAGTGTAAATAACATGATTTTACTATCAATCAATCCAGAATTTTATAAAGAATATAGATAAACTAATATTGAGTAATTTCCACCAGTTTGAAAAATCATCAAAATTCTCAAGATTCTCAATTTAACGAAACTTCAAATTCCACAGTAGGTATTAGTAGTCTGATTTGGAAGGGTCAAAGTTTGAATTAATAGGCCATTTTTTTGTAATATATATGAACTACAGTATTAGTTTAGTAGTATTAACTCGAGTTTCAATCCAAAATATTGATTTTAAGTAGTATTATCATATTTTAATGTTTTTACCTAATTCGGATTTTGAGGTATACAGTTTTTTTCATATTTTCTTTTTTTTTTTCTACAAAAATTTTCAAATAGATTTTGATGAATAAAATTTTTGATGTCAAAGTTACGATTGAACTAACGGTTAGAATATAGGCTATATTTGTTATAGGCTATACATCGAATTAGTAATCAGTAGTAATATCTTATATATCATGAAATTTGGCACAAGAAGTATAATAATAAGTGCAGTTTTATAAATAAATTGGAATTATTAACATTTTGGTTCAACAATACTAATTAAATTTCAGTAAATAATTATGAGAGATAGAAATATAGGACGATTAATAAAGAAGCAATGAAGGTTAAAAGAGGTACAGCTTCTACTAATTTTTTTTTTAATTTGGTGGGGTGTAAAAATTATAATTATTGAAATCTGTACAAGCTGGTAGATATGTATAATTGATAAATAGTAAAAATAACTGTTTTAATAAAGATTTGAATAGTGAGCCTTTTCGGAATTTCCAACTCATATTTTGAGTTAGTAGATGAGTTAGATCTCCATCTTTTAGACATCAATAATGAAATCTACAATTGAAGGTTATTTTTATTATTTAGCCAGCTTTAAATTTAGATTGGAATGGTGTAATTGATAGCAGTTTAACAGTTAAAACTTGTTAGGTCTATAGATCTACAAAAGATAATAATAAACAGATGTCTGAAAAGCATGTCATCAAGTCATCAATGGTAACAGGCTAGCAGCCACTTCCAGTAAAGGTTTTAGCTTTATAGTTAACGTATAGTTGAAAACTGAATTCAATCCTTCAAGAATCAAGCATTTTTTTCAAGAGATTACTAGAATTAATTTAGAGATGGTTTTGTAAAAACAAATTACAAAAAAACTGTTAAATGAGGTTTCATTCTTCATAAATAATTATCTAATTGATGGACATGGTTTGGAAAGTGTTGATGTTACAATATTACTATATTTTGAAGTTTGGACTCTAACCATCGATGACTTTAAAAGCGTTGTAAATTTGGTGAAGAAAAAATTGATGATGAGGTTCAACGGTTTTCACTTTGTTCCACTCTTCTGTGTTAGTACGATATTAGTAAAGAAAAGACACTACTTAGGATACGATTTAGCTTTATTCACCGAGAGAGAAGAAGGAGAACTGTGGAGACAAGAATAGGTTGATGCTTTACAATTTTGATGCAATTTATTAATAACGAAACCAGTATAAAAATCGATTCATAATTTAGCTCTATAAATTTAAGAACTCCACTACGAACAATCTACCTGGTTGTTTGTATAGAAATTCTGGTTACAGTTTGTCTGGTCTGTTTTTTGGCTCGCTTAAGTTGAATAACCAAATGACACTTCTAATCTTGGTAATTTTTCTTTCTTCTTTGTTCTTCTAGCTTCTAGTGAAGTGCTGGATTAATGTATCTCGCTAAGGTAGTATCTGTAGTAACGCTCAATAGTCACACGCCAGCTAATTTCCTACTATTTGCCAATAGGCTATGATGAAGGGACATAAATATATAGTAGTATCAAGGTCAAACAGTTCTCTCGCTGCTCCTGGTGCTCCTGGTGAAGTTCACCATTCACTTACAAACCACTCACCGAAGTTCTACACTTCTTCAGCTATAAAATGTGAGAATATGCTTCACCTTTTAGAATTCTGGATTGTCATGCGTTAACTCGCTAAACAACCTCAAAGTTTAAAATGATTTGTATTAAAGCTGAACCGAGAATGAAAAATTTGGAGAAATCCAGAATTCACAATCAACAAGGTACAAGTACAAGCTAGCAAGACAAGTGATGTATATATGTATATATGTGCTTCATCATTCTTTAGTGAACTACAGTCGGTGTTGATAACTACAAGACTACGAAGAACAAGAGATCTATATGCTATATGTAACAAGTTGAATCAACTTTTAATTGTCAAGAATCAAGATGAGAAGAAGATCTGAAAATCTAACAATATAGAACTATAGAACTATAGAACACTTCATGTAATGGCAAAAAGTATCATGAATCATGATTCTTCAAACTTTACTTTAAAGTTTAAATCAACTACAATCCTTATGAAAGTTACCATAAATTTAATCTTTAAATCTCTTTGTAACCTTAAAGTTCAGTATGCTTTCAAGTTTCAATTATCTTCAAGTCTTTAATACTTTCATGATTTCATGATAATAGTAGCTCCACTTTAGCGCTTTTAATCGGATCCTCTTGAACTCATAACACTATTGACTATTGAGTATTGACTTATTATTTATTTGTTACTATATGCTGATCTAAATTTTTTTTTAGTAGCGCTCTACTTTTTCACGCTATATCCATTTACCATTACAACAACTCTCGTCTAATGAAATATTCTTCTTAAGCGAGTCAAGTTTTAAGTTTATACTTTACGTTTTAACAATTCAACAGAGAACTATATGTTGGTAAATGGTTAATGGACCTACCTTTTCTTTTCTTCTGCCAGCTTATTTTTTAAATTTTTCTTTTTTTTTGCAATATTTCTACGTAAAGCTAAGAATTCAATGCTCATATTGTGTCTCTTGGTATACAAAATATTGATATTTATATGTCAAATTTCATAATATAATAGGCTAATTATCTAACTATGGCCATATCAGAGTTTTAGGGTGTAAAATGAATTAGTAATATCATGATAATTTAGAATATTTACATATTCAATCTGGTTCATAATTTATAGCCTTGGTTTATAGTGCTACTCTTGAATCTTTGATATTTTTTGTGAATTTTACTATAGAAATTAGAAAAAATTGATGCTAAATATCCATAACTTGTAATTATCAAATTATCAATCGATTTAAACAACATTTAGTTAATTATTTGTGTATTTACTAAATTGAGAAGATTAATTATTTACATATTTATATTTTTTAACTTGATTGAATGATTGAATTATTGACATTTAAAACAAACAAATAAACCTGAAAACAATTAGATCTTTGTCTCACTTTCAAATTTCAATCCTTCATCCTTCGATGGCTGGCCGTGGTTGTTCTGGTTACTGGTAAAATGCTACATGCTGCTTGCCTTTGTTTTTAAAGCGAGTTTATCGCTTCATGGCGTTCATGAACTTCAGCTTCAACTTCATTAACTATTCATCTTGAAACTGTCCTCTTAATGGCGCGATGGATCTCTTCAATTCATGAAGCATTGATGGTAGTAGATTAACAAGATTAACTGAAGTTCAACATAGTTCTATACAATGCTCTAGAAGTGTTAAGATAAAATTATCATTTATAACTAGAAAAACCGATATATTTAGAAGGACATAAAATACTAAAATACAAATATAGGACTCTTCTAAACAAACAACTTCTAATTTCTACCTATTTTGTGCAAGAAAAACAAAGCTAAGAAGCTAAAAGAAGGAACAGAGCAAGCCAAAAGGACATGCTCATAAGCTGGCGAAGGCGTGTTGAATCCTTAAAATCTTCTTTTCTATTTGTAATTGACGTCTATTTATCAGCTTTTTTTGTAGATTTGTTAAGCCATAAAGCTGTCAATACTGGGTTGATGAGTCGATGATGATAGACGATAGTTAAACGCTATGAATTTGAGGATTGTGCTAGTTGAGGTTCCCGGGGATTGGTGATATATAAAGAATTATGATGAAAACGTGAAATATAAAGGGAAAAAGAGGGAATTAAACCTGTAACTCGTTACAAATAATAAATTGGAAGTAATAATAATATGAGATAGCCTCTAAATAGTTTAACGAGAAGTGTTATTTGTTGAAGACAAGTGTTGATAAAATTCAAAAATTCAAGAGGAATTAACAAGAATAACCGCCAATTTAACCAATTAGGATGAATAAAAATGCTATATAAACAAGTTAAAAAATACTTCAAAAATACTTATGTGCATAAACTGATGTACATTACTTGCATAAACAGAGATTTAGCGAAGAAGGCCACTTTTTTTTACTTTTTTTTTCTTTTTTTCCCTCTATTTCGGGCTGGTTGACACTTTTGGCAGAATTTCCTAAAGAGGGAGATTGGCGTAATAAATTATCTTTAAAACAACTTCTTTGTTAAATTTGAGTCGATGAAGATCTGTGAATTGAATGGGTTGATGTTTGATGTTTGATGAGTCGAATGTGGAACAAGCTAGATTATTGTTTGGGAGGTTTTGATGTAATTTTGTAAAACATTGAGGTTTCGTTGATGTTGTTGATGCTGTTGATGTTGTTGATAGGTAACTAGTGGATCTTGAAACCGTTTGAACTTTGAACCTGAAGTTCATGGTTTAATTTTACCAGAAAGTTACTTTATAAAGGGGAATACTTCGCTAGTACAAATTAACTAAACCGTTTATATAACTTCTTTTTTCGAAATTTTACCTTTCAATAACGTCTAGTACAAAAATTATCCCAAAGTTGAGGTTTATACTCTTATCATTTTGACAGGTTAGGGTTATGACTTATGACTTATGAACCCAGTTACTATACAACAGTCCAACCATTGAAACATAAACTCTCAAATTAATATACAATTAACGATTTGATCAATTGAAGGTTTTCATTAAGAAAGCATTCAACTAGAGTACACCATATTTTAAATTTCTACGAAAAAATTCATCCAGCTTCGGTTTTTAAGCCTTATTAAAATAGTGGTCAAACTTTAACTACAAAAGAAATATCAACTGGGTGTAAAGTAATTGAGCCTGTTTAGAATGAAATAAAAAACGTCATGATGAATAAATAGAATTGAAAACATATATAAGTCTTTAAAAGCATCGATCAATTTGTATTTTAAATAGTTTTTTAATTTTTATCAATTAGTTAAATTTAATATTTCAAAAATCAAATTTTTTGTGACACATATTTTTCTCAAAATATTTGATTAATTAATTGCAAGTTTCTACTTTCAATTTTCAAATTATATATTTAAAACCAATGATGTAGTAATTGATTCAATTGTAAATGAAATTAGTTCTCAATAACCAACTTGTAAAGTTGTAAACCAATGAATTTAGAAGAATTGGCTGAATATATAAAGGATAAAACCAAATCTGAGGTTGAATATTGAGATATTTGATAATTGATACCATCTACCAGCTTAATAAAGCTTAGGTAATTATGAAATTTTAATCCATACTATATTTGAGAATTGAGATAATCAAACATCACCAGCATTACCATCATCAGATCACCAGGTTCAACTGTAGCAACTGAAGCAAGCTAAATAATGATTGAAGAACACCAAACCCTGGTACTTTGAGCATTGATAAAGCATAAACTAAAACATAAAAATTGTGTGGTTCTTTTGTGTCACAATGAACATAACCGTAGACCGAGTATGATAAAGCAATTTAGATGATTAACAGATGATGATGAAGATTATGGAAATAAGTTATCAGTTTAATTGATGATGGGATTGTGGAGTATTTAAATAATTTTTTAATATCTTCCATGAATAATTTTATTATTTTGTATGAATTGAGGAAACCCACTTTGTTGCGAAATCTATGATGATATCATTGCAAATCTTTAAATAACGTAATAACTAATAAGAGCTTATTATAAGCATGCTTAAATTGGATATGTTTAGAGATTTCATGATCATAAGTCATAACGTTTTAGAAGATCAAAGATCTTGTTAATAAGATCTTGTAAAAAGTAATGGTGATTTTAGGAAAGTATAAACAGATAAATTTATATAGGAACACCTCAAGAGATTTCTTTTTTCCCAACAGCTGGCGAAAAAGAAACGCCCACTTAGAGACAGAAGCATGCATGGAAGACATTGAGAAGAGCTTCTAGAAAGAAAAATAAAACTTTTCTATGGGACGATCTGTGGTCCAAAGTTGCATGGAGCTGCAGTGGCACGATTATTATTGCCGAATGGGGAAACATTGTCAGTGCACCAGATTTGCGAATTTTTCATGCTCTCGGATTTTACTCGCAGAAAATGAGATGACCTGTAGTTCTGAGCCAAAAATTATTTAATTTTTTTTAAAGAACCAGTAAAACTTAAAACTCTTGAAAGCAATTAAACGTTGAATAATCTCTTATAACTATAATCTTTGCCCTTCTTGTTTTCTTTTCCTGAAAACGTTACAACTTTTTTCAATCTCCATATCTTTAAACGTACAAATAACTTCATTCAAATTACAATTAACACAGACCTTTTCATCTAAATTTATCATACTTTTAATCCTTATCAACTTCATCAACTCTTCAACTCTCGTTTTTCTTAACATATATTTTTATTCTTTTTTGAGACATAATAACTACTACAATTCAAATAGTATTATTTTTTTTTTCCATAGTCCTCAAAAACAAGAACAAAAATTAAAAAACTTAACAAAGAGTAGAATATTGATAATAAACTTTATCTACAGGTAACAAGGCTTCAATCTATACATATCTTTTATTGAAATTCATCTGTCAATTACATACATTTTAATATCATAAAAACAAAAAAAAGTCATTTGCATACTATTAACTAAATTTTTTTAAAAGAAAAAAAAAAACACCAAAAAAAAAAACCACAAAAAGAATGTTAATTTCAAGGATAACAGATTGGTTTGCTCCTTTCTTCATTCTTTTAGCATTTTCTTCATTCTTTTCATTAACAAATGCTGATGCCTGTGCTTCTTTAGGTGCTTATTGTGGTAACGCAATTACAGGTACTCAATGTTGTGAAGATGGTTTATATTGTTCTTCAGTTAATGCAAAATCTTTTGAATGTAAAGAAATTTCAACAAAGAAATCAAAGACTAAATCAAATTCGAAATCAAAATCAAAATCAAAATCAAAATCAAAATCAAAATCAAAGAAGACTAAATCAAAGTCAAAACATTCAAAGACTAAAATTTCTTCATCTTCAAGTTCTATTACAGAATCAAGTATTAAATCTACTATTTCTCATAGTCCACGTATTTTAAAACCAAGAGGTGATACTTGTGTTTCAGCTTATGGTCAATGTGGTGATGCTACAAAGGGTGCAACTTGTTGTGTTGATGGTTATTATTGTTTAACCACTAATGCTTACTATTATCAATGTACTCCAGGTACTTCTCCAACTTCATCAACCAAAGCTACTACAACTACAACGTCTAAAAGTTCAACTTCCTCTTGTGTTTCAGCTTATGGTCAATGTGGTGATGCTACTCAAGGTGCAAGTTGTTGTGTTGATGGTTACTATTGTTTAACCACTAATGCTTACTATTATCAATGTACTCCAGGTACTTCTCCAACTTCATCAACCAAAGCTACTACAACTACAACTTCTAAAAGTTCAACTTCCTCTTGTGTTTCAGCTTATGGTCAATGTGGTGATGCTACAAAAGGTGCAAGTTGTTGTGTTGATGGTTACTATTGTTTAACCACTAATGCTTACTATTACCAATGTACTCCAGGTACTTCTCCAACTTCATCAACTAAAACTACCACTTCATCATCATCAACTAAAACTACTACTTCAACATCATCAACTAGTTCTACAAAGACTACTACTTCAACTTCAAGTACTACATCAAAATCAACTATTACTACAGTTTCATCTAGTTCAGCAACTACTCAAACTACTGGTTGTATTTCATCTTATGGTACTTGTGGTAATGATGCTGATGGTTACACTTGTTGTGCTGATGATGGTTGGTATTGTAAATCACAAAATGCTTACTATTATCAATGTGTTCAAGGTTCTGGTACTACACCAACCGGTACTACCACTTCAACTTCATCAACTTCAACTAAGGCTGCTGCTACTACTACTTCAACTTCCTCAACTAAGGCTGCTACTACCTCAACTTCATGTGTTTCAGC
>JAJMKA010000094.1:0-20784 GCA_030563805.1 Ruyongia namnaoensis
AGTTTTAATTGTTTTGTATTAAACTAATAGCCTACTTGATATTAAAAGTTATATTGATGTTATTATGCTGTTAGTCTGGTAACCCATGATTGATTAATGTAGATCCCTTACAGTTTTCTAGTTTTCTCAATAACATCTAAGGATAACTGTAGTTGGTAATTAATGAATAGAGGTATAGAATTGTTTTTAGTGCTACGTTGCTTATAAACTTGATGGGTTAACTAGTATAAGGGGATTTCAAGGATTTGGGATAATGTAATTGTATGGGATTCAAAATAATTTTATTATATTACCATTTCTATGGAAAATCTATGATGATATTGGAGATCTATCTTTTTGATCTGGTAAGTAGTAGTAGAATATTCTATCTTAAAGTAATGCTTCTATACTTCCATACTTTACTATTCGAAATTTCCATACTTTTACCATACAAGATCTGAGGTGTTGAGTATTTCCTAATTGAGCATCAAATTTCTAGTGGTCGACTGATTATGAAATTGTTAATTACTTCGAGATACTTGAACTACTATTGTCAAAGAATAACTTGAAATCATGGTGAAGTTATTATGAATAGAATGATGAAGTAATGAGGCGTAAAAGAGTGGTATAAAAAAATAGGTACTATAGCTTCAGATTCGTTGTTGTTCTTTGCATAACCGGTAAGTCAGCAAGGCTTTCTATGTCGATTTGTATTATAGATTATGGTACTAATTTCTAGTTTCTACACCTCTTTTAAAGATACTTGATAAGTAGTTGATAGCTTCTCTATATTGTTTCAACATCGATCTGTATTCTGAGAGGTACAGAAGATATCTTCAAGTCAACATCACTCTATCTAACTTCAGAATAGCTGTAATAGAGGTACATGGTTCTACCTCCTACTTCCTACCCTTGAAATAACCTACTATTATTACAAATCACTGCCTTCAATCATCCCCCAAAATGACAGATTCTGAAAAACCAGATAATTTCAATTTCACAAATTCAGCCAATACAAAACCCATTTCTAAATTATAATTATCAATATCTCAATCTGTCAAACTTCAGGAAATCAAATCTACTTGATCGGTCTATAGTTGAACGTTTAAATACATAATCAATTACAGAGCTATGTTGATTTTTGATTTTTCACATGGATTCATAGATTTTAAATGTAATTTATTATATCAATCACCGACCATCAACACTAAAAATGTAGCTGTAATATAGTGTAGGAAATAAGCATGAATTAGGAAATATCAACAGCTTAAAACTATATCAAAATTTATATATGATCAAGAGTCAAGACATCAAGACATAAGAGAAAATCATTTTTTGGTGTCAAATTATTAAAGCTTAGAATTGGAAAATTTTTTATAGTCGAAAAAAAATCTTCATGAAGCGAGAAATATCCTCAAATTTGGTTATTTTGGTTGTTAAAATTGTTAATAATAAATTTTTAGTAGTTAAAATAGAAGGGGGATTAATCATATTTCATACTAAGGGTCGAAGAGTAGAAGAGGGAGTTAAAAAGATTTACTGTTGATATTTGCTATCTGCCTTTCTAAATTATTTCTATGATGATTGATGAGCTATCTGCCATTTCAATCTTAGTGACACGACAAAAAATTTCCATAGTGAAATTAAAATATCAACAACATCATCTTTATGGTGTTATAAATCAAGTTAACTCATAAGGGATACAACATTAGCTAACTATTATAAGATATTTACACATATTTCACTTAGTTTAGTTGAAAAGCTAGTCAAGAAGTACTTTAAATTCGACCAAAGAATTTCGAAATATCTTTTAGATTCATTACTACAATCACACAGCTCTAAAATAGCCGTTCTTCAAGTTAATAAATCAAGATATACAAAAGTCATTACTGTAGTCAATTATTAGTATAATATCTCTGTTAATACACTACTGAATAACGTATTAATGGTGTTATAATCATTCACAGTGATGTTCTTCGGCGGTTACAAAATTTCGAACTTTGAGTAGAATTATTGCTCTAATTTTAATATTCAAGATCCCAAACAAATACTGAAAATGGCAGAAGCTTATAAAGCATCACCTATTAAATAACCAACAGCAAATCATACCATCATACCAAAAGAATACCAAACCTTCTAAACATAAACCACAAAAACAATTCTGCCAAAAGAGACGTTATTGACCCGTGAAATGCAATTTATCCGACAACCGACATACAACCGAAATTACGAATTGAAGAACGCTGAGATGAGATTGAAGTTAGTTGAATTGCATTTATTGCAGTTGGTTACTGGAGGTTGAGTTTTTAACGCAATAGATTCCTCTTCTAGTTCTTCTATTCTTCTACTACACTTCTACTCTACTACTAGCCTACTGGATCTTCTACTCTTCTCTAACTCTAATAATAATTCTGATATTCAGATTTCAGGTCCGTAGCACGAAGGTTTCCTTAATATGTATAATAGTGTAATTAATTTAAATAAAAAGCTCTTGTTAACTCCTCATTTCAACATGGGTTTTGATAAAATTATTCATAGAGTCAAAGTTCTATAAGCAGGTAAGTGCTAAGAAGGTAATATTTATATTGAACTTGTAAGTTTGTAAATTACCCAAATATTGACTATATTACATTAAAATTAGTTGATATTTATGTATATTTGAATTATTGTATAAGATTTCGTCTAAACTAAGATTTTATCGTTGTACTTGATATATATTCTAAATTAGTAGTTATAATTGTTTATTGTTATAATTTTGATCAAATTATGAAAATGAATACAAGATTTATTAATTTGTTTTTTTGACTCAAAATTATCAAGTAATTATCGTGAATAGTGAAGGTTGAAATAAAAGTCATGATGATTATTAGATAGTGACAAACTATTAGTCTACAAGTCATTAATCATGGCTATAAAGGTTCTCTCTAAATTACTTTTAACTGTCTATAGAGAAGAGAACTGAAAAAAATATATAACGCGTACAAAAAGATTGAATACAACGGCGCTATTAAAATTCTATTGAAATATTAATGATCAATTCATCAACATATAATTCAATACAATAGAAATATCATTAGTATATTAGTATAACCGTATATCAATTCAATTAGTTGTAACGTTATACTTCTCCACCTCGGTTATCTTTTTGTATAGTTGGCTGTTGGCTGAGTAGAATATTTGAAATTATGAAAATTCGTGATATTGGTAATGATGATGATGATTGTTTGATTTTAATGTTCAAATTCATCATTTTATTAAACAAAAATTCAATAACATCATTCTCAATACATATTACATTTACAGAAAATTACAAAATTACAAATTACCAAAGATTTCATGATTTAAATGTTTGAATTAGGTTCATTCGTTCTTTCATATGGTTTATTGATCCATCTCCTTTTCTAGATCAAGTCTTTTTAGAAGCTATGTAGCTGTGTAAGCTGTATACATACTTCTTTCTCCAAATCAAATTTTTGGCTATGACGCTATTCCAATTGAATTACTATTTCAAATATACAAAGATCAATTCGAATTTGAATTTTATAAATAGTTGAATTCTTTCATTCTTTTTATATGTCAAATTGCTAAATCTACGCCTAAATTTCTGAATATTTCAATTTTCCTATTATTGAAATATATAAGTAAAAATATTTACAGAAAGATATAAGCAAAAACTGAAAAAGCTGATTCTTGCCATGATATTCAGATGAAATAAAATCTTTAATATAATTGAATATTGAAGATGAGAAGCTATAGCTGAAGATGATAGATGGAATAGATATACGATCATGATATTTATAAAATATAGATTCTTGTTTTAAGTTTTAAAGTTTTTCAGTAACGAAAAGAAACATAGATCTAATTATATGTCAAAAATGTTGTCATCATCAATATTACTTTCTAAACAATCAGACCAAAAAGCACTTCGAAAAAAAAAAAAAAATAGAAGACGAATTCAAAAAAAAAAAAGAAATGCATAATGATAATTATTCTTTCTTTAACGAAAACTTAATGATGGTTATTGTTTTCTAGTTCGTACTAAAGGATGGGCGCCTTTGAAGGTTGATATATTGAAATATTAGATTTTCAATATTAGATTTTTGTTGATATTTTCTGAATTTAGCTCAAAAGTCAAAAATGAAAAATTAAAGACCAGGAATAATTCATACCTTGATCCCATTATACAAAATCTAGAAAAGAATGGGATACGCTTTTAACTTTGACGTTTTTTTTTTGTTTGTTTCTTTTTTAGTTAATTATATTGTTTTAATTCTATCTCTAATTCACTCTTTAATGATACTGTTGATACTGGTGATACTATTGATGAAGTTTTTAGTATTTGAGGTTCTTGAGAGGAGGAGTTCGTAGTTGAGGAGTTCGTAAGTTTCAATTTATGGTAAAAAAGCTAGGTGCATATAGCGAAAGAAGAAGAGATTCAGAAGAAAGAAACTATTAATTGTTTTGAAAGACCGTTTATTGTTTATTGGATATGATGTCAACAACACCTGGACACCAGCAGTCGTGCAAGAACCAGCTGGAGTGAGACAACAAGTATGTAACACCTGCATTCCATTACCTCTTGTTGCATACTCCGACTTGTTTCGATGGCATATAGTTGCATTACCTTTGTCTTTTATGTCTTTATTATGCTTTAAAGAAAGAAGTGGGAAACCTTCTAAAAAATAAACGTTTGTAAATTTGTAAACCTGGTTAAGTGGTAAAATGCTTTGATATGGTTAGTATATTTTTGTTTGTGTGTATATTGTGTATTTTACTAACGAAAAAGTTGGTAATATTATTGTGCCAGTGTAATACTATTAATCAATGATATGGAAACTAGTGGGCAATGTAAATCATTTTTTTTTAAATTAAAAGAACCAAAGTCAAAGGTTATAAATTTCAAAATTAAGTACTTTTAAATGCGTCCTTCTGGAAGTTTGAATGTTTTATTTTTCCAAGTATTAAATTCTAAAATCGGTTCAAGTTTTTTTGTTAAAATTCATGGGTTCAAATTTTAAAAAAGTATAACAAAATACAAATTATCAAGAAACCGTTTTAACGCTTTGAAAGGGACATCCTTTTGGTTGTATAGTTATTGCAGTTATTAATCTATATGTAGTTACTTGATATATTTACTTTGCCAATTTCAATTGAAGGGAAACCATTAATCTCATCACTTAACGCTACAATTAGCCTCAATCAGATCTTTACAAAATTAAAAACCAGGATTCCCTCAAATCAAAAGTTAAATTATGGAGAAATTAATTGTTAATTAAATGTTAAAATTACTCCAAAAAATAGCAGAAAATTCAATCTAAAAAGAAGTCAATTTCATTTAAATTTCATAGATTAAAAATTGTAAATTGTAAATTGTAGTTAAATTGTAGTAATAACTAAATAACTAATAACTAATCATTTATTCAACCATTCAATTCTACCATATGGCAAATCATTTCCTCTTATGACTTAAAATCCACTTGAACCTCTCGTCTAATCTTCAAATCCCACAAAGCCAAATAATTAATTCACAGCCTACTGATGTACTGTATCAATACCTTAAATCGCATCAAGTATCAATTTCATTTTACAAATATACAAAAAAATACGTCCTCTTCTAACTCAAGATTTCCCTTTGTTCTCTTTGTTAACTTTTACTTAAAACTTTACCATCTTTAAATCAATTTTTATCACTCTTTACATGATATACATCCTGTTTTGCTTCACCTCATTTTATATCTTTATTAACTAAAAAATCTATATAACCAAAGTTTTTTTTTAATTCTTTTTCTCCTTCTTTATTTTATATAAATCTTGTAATTTCCACTTGAATTCATATTACTTGTATTTTAAAAAAGTTTTTACAATTATCATTATATTCATTATCATTCTAATTTTTTTGAGGTCTCAGCTTTCCATTTCATAATAAATTCAAAACATACAAATTAGAAAAAATTTTTAACATTCATATCTTTTTACCTATTTTCTCTATATCTCTTTATTGATTCTTAGTTGTTCTGTATCGATCTTATATTAAGAATATATTTCACCTCTTATTAATTATTATCAATCATCAATCAATTCAACTCTTCACTTCATTGTTGTTAGTCTTTTAATAATTAATAATCATTTTTACATCTTTCAATAATTAATCCATTGTTTACTTCTTGTTTATTATAAAATTATCATCATTATAAACAATTAATAATTAAAGTTATCATCTCATTTCAAATAAACTTTGTTTTAACATTTATATTCTTAATTCTATTTTCTTTTTTGTTCAAAGGGTTTTTTAATTTAAACAACTATATAACAGAGAGCAAGAAAAAAGAAAATATATTTAATTCATCATTCATATTTCATAATAAAGTTTATTCATTCATATTCATATTCAACTTGAAAAGTATATCTAATTATAAATACTTTTATTCATTCCAATAACAACAAAATCTTTCATTTTCAAGAATATTTTAAATATTAAAAATATTCTAAATCCCATATTAAAATAGATTTTATATTCTATTTTACTTTCAAATATTCACAAATACTTTATAATTAATAAATAATGCTAAAGATGCAACAACAGAATAATCATTTCCCAATACAATCAAATTCAACAACTTTAGATGATGCTCTAAAATTACCAAAAATGCCTTCAATGATTTTAAATAATTCAACACCATCAGCTGCACAACAAGCACAAATAAATTCAGATGCTTCAACTTCTGCTTCTTCTTTATTATCAACAAATAATAATGTTGTTAATCCTGCTTTAAATAATATTCCTGGAGCTGCTCCTGGTAATTTTGTTCAATTAGCAAGAAGAAGAAGAACAAAATTAAAAAGAAAATTAAATTTATCAAGACCACAAGGTAGACCATTAGCACAAGAAACTAAAATAAGATTTAGTTTAATACCAAATTTAAATCTTTTATATAATTTATTGGTTAATGATAATTTAAAAAATCAATTAAATATTTTAAATTTTGAAGATTTATTACAAATTTATGGTGGTAATCAACAAGATTATGATAATGATAAAAATAAATTAAAATTATTAAAACAATTAAGATCTGTTAATAATAGTACAAATCATCATATAAATAATTTTTTAAATGTTAAATTAGCAACAGTTATTGAAGATCAAAATTTAGCTTCACCAAATATAAATAATATTAATAATTCAAATGCAACATTATCACAATTTCAATCAAATCCAACTGAAAATCATTTCAATAATATTAATGATGGTTCAATTGAACCAAATCCAACTTTTAATTCAATTGATGAAACAATTGAAAAATTATTTAATTTAACAAATTATACATTATTAAGAATTACAAGAGCTGCAGCTGTTGAAGTTGGTGGTTCAAATTTATTAAAAATTGAAAGTGCAATGCCAGGTTATGCTTATTTAAATGATGATGAAGAAATTGATCCAAATAAACCAAATTTAGAAGAAAAGATTAATTTAAAAGGTGAAAAATTTAAAATTTTACCTCAATTAGATGTTGGTAAATTAGGTGATAGACCAAGTTGTAAATTTTTAAAGAAAAAAGTTGCAAGACCAAGATATAAATCATCAATGAGAATTTATTTAATTCCAGAAGATTTAAATTTTGTAATTTATTGTGAATCAAGAATGTTTTTAAGAGATTATCAAAAAGGTTTTATTGGTGATAGAAATGTTATTATTGGTTTTAATATTAATGATTTACCATTATCATTAGATTTTGTTAAATTAACTGAAGAAGAATTAAATATTCTTAATGAAAAAATTGATTTAGAATTACCAACAATTTTATCAAATTCTCAAATTCATGGTACAATTAATATTAATACTTTACAACAACAACAACATCCACAATTATTACAACATCATCCACAACATCATCCTCAATTATTACAACAACAACAAGCAATGATTCCAATGAATGCTGCAACAGCTGGTCCTGTTAATACAAATCATCATCCAAATCAATTGACTTATAATTCATTAGGTTTACCAATTCAATTAGCGCCAAATTCTACAAATTTACAAATGGGTCAACAACAACAAGTTGCAATGTATCAACAACAACAACAACAACCTTATGCATATCAATATCAATATCAATATCCAGGTACTGCACCAACAGGTCCAGGTCCAAATGCTACAAATGATAAGAATATTTATGGTGGTGGATCAAATTCAAATACAACAACAACAAATACAAATCCAACTTCAACAGGTTATCAAAATCCAAATACAATTAATCAAACACAAAATAATCAAGTTTATAATCAAAATTATAATATCTATGGATTTCAACAACCAATAATGACACAAACTAATCAACCTCAACAACAACAACAAATGTATCAAGCACAATTACAACAAGGTAATCAACAACAACAATATGCTACACAATTACCACCACCACAATTACAACAAACAGGAGGAGCTACAACAGGTCAAGAATATCAAGGTTATCCATCATATACACATCAATCACAAGA
Organism: Ruyongia namnaoensis; assembly: GCA_030563805.1. Taxonomy (NCBI): domain Eukaryota; kingdom Fungi; phylum Ascomycota; class Saccharomycetes; order Phaffomycetales; family Wickerhamomycetaceae; genus Ruyongia; species Ruyongia namnaoensis. The sequence continues at coordinate 8,476 of JAJMKA010000094.1, forward strand.
TCCTACACATTCTACATCACCATCAGTTCAAGCAACACAAGTTTCAATAATTAAACAAGATCCAAATCAACAACAACAACAAATTCCAACAAATCAACAACAACAAAGTACAATGTATACTGGACAACCTCAACCAACTGGACAATATTATTATTATCAACAACAACAACCTGTTCAAGCTAATGTACCACCACCTCAACAACAACAACAACAACAACAAACTGGTGAATTGAATGATAATTCAAATGGTAATAGTTTTGGACCATATGGTGGACAATCAGCATTTTAATTTCTAGTGTTTTTACGTTGGTTTAATCTTTGTTATGAAGATGTCATTATTTAAAGAATTCATTATATTTTGATTGTTTATTTACTTTTCTTGATAAAATGAAGTTATTTTGATTCAATTGATTTTTGATAAATATCTAGAATATATTTTTGAATAAAATGAAATATTTAAACCTTTTTAATTATAAATATTTGTAGAATTTAAATATTAAAATTACAAAGGACTCTTTGAAATTTAGGTTGATTATGAATTGATAATTGAGATATTGAGATGATAATTGAATATTGATATTTATATTTGATATTTTGATTTAAGAGATAATAATATGAAAACATATAGTAATCTAGTAATATTCAAATCTTATTAAGCGAATATTATTTTGAATAGTTGAACAGAGTTGTTGAATTGAATATAGATATTGATAATATAGAAGCATAAAGTATGTTTAAATTGACAGCCTTAGTTCAATTGAGAAGAGGGAAAGGACAACATTAAATAGTAGACACATCACCAGCATTACCAGCATCAACAGAGCGGTTTCTAGTGGAGAGTAACATTTAATACATGTCTAAAAATGATTGCTTAATAGAAGATCAAAATATTCACAATTATTCACAATTGTTTCTTTCATAATTTTTCCATTTAAAAAAAGGGCAAAAATCATCTGATCCAATTCAACATACTTCAACATTAATTTGAGTGTTATTGCTTCAAATTTTAGGGATTAAATTTACTAGAATTCAAGCGAAGATCAACTCAAAATTATCAAATTATAAAAGCACAAATAACCTTTAAAAGATGGAAGTAAAAAATGTGTACTTAATTTGAAAATAACTGCGCTAGTTTGAATTCTGATCTTTGGAGTAACATAAAATCATCATAAAACTCAAACTATCAATTGACTGAAACACTGAAACATGCAATCATTCAATTGACTACCATTCTCAACAACTAATCAACCAATATGCCACTTCAACAAATCACCATAGAAACTAGAAACTTTCTCTCCAAATTCAAAAATTCAAAGCAACATCAATTTTGTACTTTAAAACCTTTTGATGGTACTAAATAATTTTTCAACAAGAATTCAAATTAAACTAATTAAAAAAAATTAACAACAAAAATTACCATAAATCAAATGTAAAAAAGCAATCAGTTTAAATTAAACAGTTTGACATCGAATAATTATGATTTATATAGACCTCAATTCTCATCTCTCTTAAAATTAAATTCAGTTGATATCAATAAAATTAACTGCAAAAAATTCAAATTTCAATTTAGGTTCTCCTTCAAAAAAATTCTAAAAACCATTTCTAAATTGATTTCCCTCACATATGTAAACGATTTAAACGATTTATAAGAAAACAATAGATGATGTAAATTAACGTTAACCGATTACCTTAAATATTTTCAAATCTATACTCTATAGTAGTTGAATTGAATTGAATTGAATTGAAATATTTGACACCAAAATTCATCTATCATTAATCATCAATCAAATTCATATGAGCTGTTAATTGTTAAATCCTTGTTAATTTTTATAGAAGAAAGTTGAAATATGTAAAGTTGGATATCAATTTAACCCAAATTAATTAACAGAATAACCAGAACTTCCCAGCCTAATTAATCCATCTAAATTCTAATCTATAATATTTCCAAATTTAATGAATTAATAACTCTTCTATGTTGAGGTGTTCTTCTAAATAAATTTTGCATAGAAATAATAAAAAATTAGTACTATTTCATCAATAACATATTTATTTTGGTCAATTCTATCAATTCTATTTCCCATCTCTCAAGGTTTATAGAACAAATGAACAATTAACAAATGGATCCAATTCCAATAGAAACCATCAACTTCACCAATAGAAGTCAGAACAACAGAATAACGAATAACTTAACCAACAAGAAACCAAGAAATCAGTCTTAAAAACACTAAAATAATTAGTAAAAATAACTGTTGAATAACTTCTAAACTTATAAACCTTGTAAAAGTACCTGAGTCAATTTACGTTATATGATCTCTATTCATCTAAGTATCTTTAATTATTAATTATACTTCTTAGTTCTTCCAACATCATCACCAGGATTACCAGCTAAAATAATCTATAACAATAACACAATAACCATTCAAAACTTCATTCTCAAACACCAAACACCAAACACCAAACAACCAAATACCAAAAACCTGCAAAAATCAATTGCCAAATGTCAAATAACCAATTTCTTTCAAGTTTGATCTTCTACATTTTTATTTCCTTAAAATCGTTCATCTTTCATAAAAAATCAAAGTATTAAATTTTTTTGGCAGAATTTTTATTGCTGGTTTTTTTTTGAAAATTACGTAATTTCTGACTAAAAATTTTAAATTTTGCCACGTGACTTTTTATTTTTTATTGACACGTAAATTTATTTAAAAAACTTCTGCCAAAAATTAAAAAACTGTCAAAATTGATGACTTCAAAAAATTTCTAAATTTATATCGTGTGTTTTAATTTAATTTAAAAACAAAATAAACAGAAAATGCTTCAATTGAAATCATTTATATATCTTTTATCCTTAATAACTTTCACAAATGCTTCTGCTCTAACATTCCTACTAGGCGCCCAAGAAAAATCTTGTTTTTATATCTTTACAGAAAAGCCAAAGACTAATGTTGGTTATTATTTTGCTGTTCAAAGTGGTGGTTCTTTTGATATTGATTATACAATAACTGATCCAAATGGTAAATTAATTGCAAATGAACAAAAACAGAGACAAGGTGATTGGGTATTTAATGCTGAAACTATTGGTGAATATGAATTTTGTTTTTCAAATGGAATGTCAACTTTTGCTGAAAAAGTTGTTGATTTTGAAATTAATTTAGAAGATGATTTTAAAGTTAATTTACCAAAAATTTCAAATAATAATGAATTAGAAAATAATATAAATATTAAAGAAATCGTTTCAACTGTTGAATTAATTGAAAATAAATTAAATGATTTAATGAAAAATTTACAATATTATAAAACAAGAAATAATAGAAATCAATCAACTGTTAAATCAACTGAATCAAGAATTTTTTATTTATCACTTTATGAATCTTTATTAATTGTTTCAATGGCTATTCTACAAGTTCTATTAGTTCAATATTTCTTTAAAGGTTCAAGAAAACAATTTGTTTAATGAATTTTCCTATTTGTTTATGTGTGTTTTTACTGTCTGTTTATTGCTTAGAAGTTTTTGCTTAGCTCATCATTTATTACTATTATTATTGCATTTCATTATTCATATATTGATTATATGAATTTATATCATTTTTAGCACTATATTTATATCTCTATATTATACCCAAGTTTATCCTTCTTTTCTCTAAATGTAATTCACAAAAATACCTCTAAATATTAATAATTCTCTACAAAAAATACATCTAAATATTAATAAACTCTCTACAAAAAATCATTTCTAAATATTAATAAAAACACATATATAACTAATACAATTAAATAAACTCTATTTATCTATTTATATATATGAACAAAAGACAAAAATATAGTAATTAAAAAAGACTCAAAAAAAAAAGAAAGAACATGAAATAAATTAAAAAAAAATTGTGGTATAAAATAATAAAAATGCTATTAAATAAGTTATATGTTGTTGTTAAATGATGTGGTCATAATAATAAATCCATTAATCATAAAGTTGTAATGAGTGTAAATATTCATAAAAATAAGTATAAAGAAGGAAGATTATAAAATTCTCTTTTCTAAAATTGTATTACCAATTGGAAGCTTTGAATGACCTTTATCAATTGCAAAAATTGAATTACCTCTAAGAATTGTTTCAACAATTCTACCTTTTAATTCAAATCCATTATAAGCTGTTAATTTATTTTTAAAATGAGTTTTGGCATTTTCAATAGTTTGAATTGTAAATGGATCAAAAATAACAATATCTGCATCATAACCAACTTTTAAATAACCTTTACGATCTTGTAAACCAACTTGAATTGATGTATTATAACATGTCCATTTAACAATATCAATAATTGAAATTGGTGGTGATAATTTTAAACCTTCTGTAAATAAAATTGGTAAACCTAAACCAACACTTGAAATACCACCCCATGCTTCAAAAAAATCACCTTTTGCTAAATTTTTTAATTCTGGTGTACATGGTGAATGATCTGATACAACTGATGTAATTATATTTTGTTTTAATCCATCCCATAATTTTAATCTATTATAATTAGTTCTAATTGGTGGACAACATTTATAAAAAGTTGAACAATTTGGTATATTTTCAGCTGCTAATGATAAATAATGGAAACAAGTTTCTGCAGAAATTTTAAGACCTTGTAATTGTGCTTCTTTTAATAATGGCAATGCTTCTTGTGTTGCTAAATGAACAATATGTAATGGAACATTTGGTGATTTTTTAGCACATGAAATAATAGTCCTTATTGCTTCCATTTCAAATGAATCAGGTCTTGAAGCTAAATATGATGCATAACTAGTTGGATCAATATTATTTAAATCTTTATCAATTTTTGCAGCTTCTAATAATGGTGATAATGGATCATGATTATTATAAACTAAACTTGATGGAATACCTTTAATTGGTTCAACTGGTGATAATACTGGTGATTTTGATAATGATTTAATTTGATCATTTGTTAATTCTTTATTAATAAAATGTTTTTCATCAGCTGTAAATCCAATATCTAATTCTTCAATTTCATCTAATGAATCATTACTTGAATTTGAAATTTCACAAATATCATGATCATGTTGATGTTCATTACCTTCAATAATTTGAGGTCCATTACAACCATGTTCAGCAGGTTGCATTTCTGCATGAAACATAATTAAAGTCTTTTTACCATCAACTAAATTTAAAGCTTTATCAATATAATTTGAATCAATAGCAGGAAATTCATCAACACCTGAATCAATTAAAAAACCTTTAAACCCACGAACACCTGCATCAATTAAAGGAATTAAATCATTTAAATTATCAGGAACTAAACCACCCCAAAATCCAACATCACACCAAAGTTGATTCTCTGTTGCTTTTAATTTAATTTTTAAATTTTCAATATTTGTTGTTGGTGGAATAGCATTTAATGGCATATCAATAACTGTTGTAACACCACCAGCTGCTGCTGCCTTTGTACCAGTTTCAAAACCTTCCCATTCAGTTCTACCTGGTTCATTCAAATGGACATGAGAATCAACTAAACCTGGCATGATATAGAAAGGTGATACATCTCTATAACTAATAACATCAACTAAAAGGGAATCATCCTCTTTTAAAACCTTATCGTAGATCTGAATGATTTTACCAGTCTCTGAGTTGAAGACTATGGTTGCAGGAACTAATGAGGACCCAATAACGACGTGGATAGAGGATAGAGCTCTTAACATTATAAACTATTTATTACAAAACTCTTAATTAAAATATAACAGTAGAAATGAAGTTTTGGTGGGTTCTTTGGTTTTTTTATAGTGATAATTTTTATTAAATTTTGAATCGGATTTCGCCGAGTTTTTAAGGCTAAATTAAAATAGTTCTCTATGCTGGATTTATATATTAAAAGTAGTTGTTAATGATGAGTCAGATTGGTATTTAGTAGTCATCTCAAAGTGTTGATGAAGCCCTATGATCTCTATTTAAAAACAAAACTTTACTTTTTCTGTCATTCTTTTCTTTTTCTCATTTCTTTTTTAATGCTATTATAAGTAATTCTATAGATTAAATCTTTTATTGAATCCACAAGATGCTGAAATCTTACAAACATTACTAGTCTTCCATCCTTCTCCTAATAATTCCTTGTAACCTTGTAATACTCTATAAATGGTTTCTTGTAATTTGGTATTTGATGTTCTAACATGTTGTAAAGTATAAATAAAATCTGTAATATCTTCTTCATCATTTAATGCAGTTGGATTACAAATTATAATATTACACATACCTAAACAAGCAGTCTCTTTTTCATCATCATCTGAAACACAAATGATAAACTTGTTCCAATTCTTTATTATTTCTTTTAAATGTGTAGCAATAAATTCTGGTAATTGAATACCAATTCTACCAATTGTAATTGCTGTATTCTCTAATGATGATTCTTCAAATTCTGAATTTAATAAATCAATTAATGTTGGTAATAAAATTTCAACATAATTACTTAAATCAAATTTTAATGACATTTCACCTAATGTCCAAACTGCATTATTACAAACACCTGCACTCTCTAATCTTCTTGTTAAAATTTCATTATGAATTAATTTAATTAATGGTTCAACTGAATCTGTAACTTTATTTGGTAAAAATATAACAATATCACCTAATAATGCATATGCTGATTGACGAACATCATCTGAAGTATTTTGTAAAGCTTCACTTAATAAAAAGATTAAATCTGAATTTATTAATTCTTCACTCTTTTCTTCTAAACCTTGAATAATACCATCAATTAAATCTAATGATGTAATCATAAAATCAATTTCTAATGTATTAATATTTGATGATGTTATATTAACTCTTTTATCTGTTTCTAATGAAGTTGATAAAATTCTAACTGCTCTTGTATAAACTTCTAATGCATATGGAATAAATTGATCTTTTAATACAGCTGCAACTGATGACATACATTCTAATAATGGCCATAATGCTTTATCAGTATCATTAAATAATTGCCATTTAGTTAATAATGGTGGTAATAATAATTCAATTGATGCATTATCTAATTCAACTTTAATAACAAATGCTTGTAATGTATCAAATAAAACAATTAAATTCTTCTTTTTATAAAGTTCAAAACATTTATTAATTGTAATTAAAACTTCATGACAATATGGTTGAACAATTTCATATGGTGCTGATTCAATTAAATGACCTAATGAACTGCAAGCACTTTCTTGAACTCTTTTCTTTCTATCTAAACAACATTTTAACATTGAACTTAAAACTGGTTCAAAATATGTTTGATATAATTCATCAGATGTAATCCAACTTGAATAACGACCTAATGTCCAACAAGCCATTTGTCTAACTGCTGATTCTGAATCATTTAATGTTTGAACTAAAAATGGAATTAAAATTGGAATAACATCTGATGAACCTTGAAAATCTTGTTCAGAAATTGCACCAAATGCTAAAATTGCTGATTCCCTAATTGGCCATTCTGGTGAAACAATATTTTCTTTTAAAATTGGCATTATAATTTGTAACATTTCTGTAGTTGTTTCTGGTAATATAGTTGAAAATACATCTAATGTTGATGCTGCACATTTTCTTAAATTCCATTCTGTACCTATTAATTCATCTTTTTCAGATTCTTCATCATCATCTAATTCATACATTGATTTAAAAACAGTTTTATGTTCTTTAGCATTACCTGCAGTTGGTTTAATATCTTCATCATTATCTTCTTCTTCTAAATCATCTTCACCTTCCATCATCATAATATCCATTTCTGAATAAACCATACATTTTAATAAAACTGGGAAAATACTTGGGAATAAATCAACATAACTAGTTGTTGAAATATCTGAAGTTGTTAAAGCTAATAAAAATTCACAAGCATTTAATTGAACATTTTCATCATCAGAAGTAGTAATTGTATGTAAAACATAATTAATGACATCTTTTAAATGAGCAAAAATTTTAGTTGGATCATTTTCTAAAATTTCTGTAAATGCTTGACAAACATTTGAACGAACATTTGAATCAGGATCTGATGCTAATTGAAATAATCTTGATAAATAATTTTCAGTATATTTTAATGCACTTCTTGATTCTAAACTTAACATTTGATTAATACATTTTAAAGCACCAACTTTAACTTTTGAAGAATTTGAAGTTGTTAATTCAATAAATTTTGGAATCATAAAATCTAAAGGTCTTTGACCATCATATTGACGATCTAACATTGAACCAGAATCTTCACAAATTTTAGCTAAAGCAGAAATAGCACCTTCTTGATTAGTAATATTACCAGTTTGTGTCATTTCCATTAATTGTGGTAAAATTGATGGCCAATTTGAAACACCTAAAGTTGCAAATAATGTAGTGATGACATTACCAGTAATATTTCTAACTAATAAATCATTGTTTAATAAACCTTTTAAAATATTACTTAAAAGATATTGATTATCTTTAATATTAAAATTTCTAATAACATTATTTTTTAAAGTTATACCTGAACTTGCTTTAACTTGAGTATCAAAAGTAATACCTTCATCAACTAAAATATAACATAAATAATTATCAAGTTCAGGTTGAGTTTTAGCTTGATCTAAAGCGGCAGTGGCTTGGTTTCTAATATCATTATTTGATGAAAGAGTACCGTTTAAAATGCCTACCAGTTGTTCAATAAGTTCAGGTGATGGATTCCAAGACATATCTATCTTTAAAAACTTTATAAATCAAATATTTGAGAAAAAGTTTAAAAAAGAATACTTTTTGTTGTTTTCATATAAATTTTTTTCTCTATAAAAAAAAAAAAAAAAAAAAAAACGTTAAAAAAAAAATTCCAGTTCCGACTTAAAAATTCCGACTACTACAAGTTTTAATAATGAATGATGCACAAGTGTTTATATAATATCTATCTTAATAAAGTAGATTCATTAGCAAGAGACTTTTTTTATTGGAATTTCTCACTCAACAATCTTAATCTTTCTGAAAGTTGATCAATTTTATTTAATGAAGGTTGAAAAATTTCTTGAATCTCTGGAACTATAATAATTGGAGTTTTATTCTTTAAAGTTTTAATATCAATTTCATCATTTTCAACAGATGTTACTGAACCATTCAGATTAGATATTGATGAATTTGATAACAATAAACTTTTCTTTGTTGTATTACTATCAACTATATCAATTGGTGATGATAATAATTTTTCAATTTTACCAGTCTCTGTTATATCTTCTTCTTCTTCATATTCTGATTCAACTGTAAAAGTTTTATCATTATCATAGTAATCATTATTATTGTTATTATTAATTACTATGTTTCTATCTGTAGCATTATTATTCATTATTACTTCATCATCAGATTCCATATTTAAAATATTTGTTGTAGATTGTTCACGACTAATCAGATCATCTAACATTTTTATTGAATTTGCTATATCTGTAACACCTCTTGATTGTGGAATATTACCTCTTCGTATAATAATTTGTTCTGGAGAATCTGTTTGTTTTTTAAATTGACTTAAAGGTGGTGTATTACCAGGTGAATCAAATTCTGAAGAACTTGGTGAATATGTACCAATTGAATTATTATCATTTGTGAAAAAAGCATTTGGAGCAATTAATGGAGAACTTAAATCTATTGGAGCTATTTCTTGTTCAAATGATGATGTTTGACTATATTGTCTTGTCTTTGGAGTTCTTTTCTGTATATGTAAAGGCGTTACTGGTAAAACATCACTTATTGTTTCTATTAAATCATTATTTTCATCATCAAGGATTAATTCACCTTCTTCTTCTTCATCTACACCTTGTGGATTATTATCATCAATATGTTCATCATCATCATCATAATCATCACCATCAACTGAGATTAATTCATCTTCAGAATAATATTCTTCAGGTATATGAACTTGATCAACAGGAATTTCATTAAATACAACAGATTTATTTGATTTTGAATCAGTTTTTGATTTATTATTTTGATTAAAGAAATCAGTTTCTAATTCATCTAAATTTTCTTTTGAATTTCTTTCTAATTCTTCATTTTTCCAGCAATTTAATCTTGCTAATCTTTCTTGATAAGTTTCTAAACATTCACCTGGTGCAAATCCAATTTTACCATTTGAATCCTTTTTAACTAACCACCAATAACTATCTTGATCATTAAGTAATACAACTGGATCATCACGTTCTAATTCACAATGAGATGGATCAGTACCATGAAAATCATAAAGAGCATATAATTTACCAGGTTGTAAATCTTTTGGAGGTGGTAATGGAGGTTCTATTATATAATCATTAAAATCTTCTTCACTTTCTTCTTGAGCTTCAACTTCAGCTTCTATCAGATCATCAAAAGAAGTTATACTATTTCTTGTTGTGTGGTCATGATGATGTTCTGTTAAATTTTTTATATTTATAGGTTTTGAATTGTTTAATTTTGGATTTATTACAACACTTCCTGTTCCATCACTTGCACTTGAAGTACTTGAGGGTATTCTCTTTTTCTCTGTAAGATGTGCACTTTCTAACAGTTGTGAACCTACTGTTGATAGTAGATTTTTGATTTGTTGTTCAGGTTCAGATTCAGATTGTGACATTATTTTTAAATTATGAACGTTGCTTTTAAACAAAGGGACAACACAAAAGTCTTTTTCTTGATATGATTTGATTTGATCTGATGTTTGTTTTTTGATTTAAACAGTTAAAACCTGATGAGTTTATGAAGTATGAAGGTAGATGTAGTTGATTCTCTATATGAATGTAACAAAAGTCTGAGATCTTGAGTTTCTGTTTATTTATTTTTGATGCTTTAAAGGATCTCCAACAAATCTTTAATAGGTTAAAAACTAAAATTAGAATCAGCAAACAAGAGTAAAATGGATATGGGGAGTAAGGAATGGATATAGTAAGTTGATAATGGATGACACAGTGACAGTGTTAACTACTCTAAAGTAACTGATTTATTGATTTGTTGATTTGTTGATGTTTTTTGTTGATTTTTAGTTTTAATTTTTTTGTTTGGATCAAAAATGTATTTTTTTTTTCGCGACTGATTTTTTTTTTATAACTTTTGAAATTTTGTTAACAGAAGTTGATTAAATATTGGTTTGAAATTAGTAGTTTTGACGTGTTTGTTGGTGTTTATTTTGCTGTTAATGGTTGGTTTGTGAGTGATGAAGAGTATGTATTGGATCACTGTTTCCATAAATTTTTAACGTTGTGGATGCCCTCATCTCATCTTTATAGCGTGAGGCTATAGTAACCACAGGCTTAATTAATTTATTTTAAGGTACGCATTATAACAAAAAATTATTGTTTAATGATTATTGAAAAAGATGTTTTGCTACAACTAAAGGCTTAATAATATAAATAGATATATATTGTCTCTATTTTGAATATCTAAGTGTTCTCAATTGTTTTTATGAACATTAATTAAAGTTGATTCTTCAGTTGTTGTAACACCAGTTGAAATAGTTGATGATTCAGTTGAACTGAAATCTTGTAAAGATTTAGTAATTTGATCTTCTTTTTTCTCTATTTTAGTATCATCTAATTCATTTTCAACTTTTTCATTAATTTCATCTCTCTTTAATTGATATTCTTCTTGCTTTTTAGCTCTTAATTTTAATAAAGTATTTTGATAAGTACCTAAAATGAAAAATATAAAAGCAGAGAATGGAGTCCATAATTCAATTGGAATATACATTTGACTAATAGCTAAAACAATTGGACTTGTTATCCAATTTGATTTTAAAACTGTAAATAAAGAATTTTTTAAAGCAGTTTTAACAGTTAAATAAATTCTTTGGAAAGATTCATTTAATTTATGAATATTAAAATCTAAATTTTTAGAATTAATTAATGAAATAAATGAAACTATTAATATTGAACAAGTTGGTGTTAAAGTTGATAATGAAGTTAAAATTTGTAGAATTTTTTGACGTGGTGATAATGGAGGTTTATAAATCTTATTTAAAAGATTAAAAGCATAATGAGTAATTGGTGTATTGATAAAGAAAGCATATAGAGCCATCAATAGAACTTTTGGACTTATTGGATGTTTAATCTTTAAATCTTTAGTAATTGATAAAGTTTTAAAATCTTTTGCGATTGTACTTGCAATTGATTCATTTAAAATAGCTAATACAGCAGCAGTTATTGATTTAGTCAACAATGGATATTTTGACAAATACTGTAGGTATTTAGCAGTCAAGTTCTTGTTTCCAGCAGCCATTATGAATATTATTGAATTAAAATATAAAGAAGAAAGAAAATAAGGGAAATTAATAGATTTAAATATTCAAGATATAAAATCGAAAATTGACGACTCCTCACTTTTTT
>JAJMKA010000094.1:20884-34075 GCA_030563805.1 Ruyongia namnaoensis
TTTTTTTTTTTTTTTTTTTTTTTTTTTTTTTTTTTTTTTTTTTTTTTTTTTTTTTTTTTTCTTTCTTTTGAAAAATTTTTTTGATAAAATTTCTATTTCTATTTAATAAAAGGAATTGAATAATTAAATAAACAGAATTAAACTCTTGTTTTTTAATATCATTTTATATTTAAATTAAAAAAATACTATAGATAAAATGGCTTTTACTCCAGGTGGAAGAGGTGGTTCAAGAGGTGGTTTTGGTGGCCGTGGTGGTGCCAGAGGTGGTGCCAGAGGTGGTTTTGGTGGTAGAGGTGGTGCCAGAGGTGGTTTTGGTGGTGCTTCAAGAGGTGGAAGAGGTGGTGCCAGAGGTGGTGCTAGAGGTGGCCGTGGTGGTGCAAGAGGTGGCCGTGGTGGTGCCAGAGGTGGTGCTAGAGGTGGTGCCAAAGTTGTCATTGAACCTCATAGACATGCTGGTGTCTTTATTGCTAGAGGTAAAGAAGATTTATTAGTTACAAAAAATATTGCTCCAGGTGAATCTGTCTATGGTGAAAAGAGAATTTCTGTTGAAGAACCATCAAAGGAAGAAGGTGTCCCACCAACAAAGATTGAATATCGTGTTTGGAATCCTTTCAGATCTAAATTGGCTGCTGGTATTATGGGTGGTTTAGATGAATTATTCATTGGCCCAGGTAAAAAAGTTTTATATTTAGGTGCTGCTTCTGGTACTTCTGTTTCACACGTTGCTGATGTTGTTGGTCCAACTGGTTTAGTTTACGCTGTTGAATTCTCTCATAGACCAGGTAGAGAATTAATTGGTATGGCTAAAAAGAGACCAAATGTTATTCCAATCATTGAAGATGCTAGACATCCTCAAAAATATAGAATGTTAGTTGGTATGGTTGATTGTGTCTTTGCAGATGTTGCTCAACCTGATCAAGCTCGTATCATTGCATTAAACTCACACTTATTCTTAAAAGATCAAGGTGGTGTTGTTATCTCAATTAAAGCTAACTGTATTGACTCAACTGTTGATGCTGAAACCGTTTTCGCTAGAGAAGTTCAAAAATTACGTGAAGAAAAGATTAAACCATTAGAACAATTGACCTTAGAACCTTATGAACGTGACCATTGTATTGTCATTGGTAAATACATGAGAAGTGGATTATAATTTTTATAATACCAATTATCTCAAAACCAAAAAAAAAAATTTCAATATCAATCAATCTATAAAAAAAAAATCAAAAGAGTATAAAATGAATACTCAATTATTTTATTCGTTCATCTTTTTCTGGGGGTTTACTAATATGTTTTAATATCTTTTATCTTTCTTATTGTACAGTTTTCATGATGATGTGTGTGTTTTTATATTATATTATTTTTTTTATTATTATTACTATTTGTGTGTTAAGAAGAAATAAAACCTATAAAAAAGTTAAAAGAAGATTTAAAAAAAGAGTTCAATTTAGAAATTGTTTCTATTTTGGTTCAAAAGAAAATTTCATCTGCATTTGCATATATCATGTTACTCTTTTTCCTCTCTTAACATACAAGTTTTAAGTCCATTTTTTGTTGCATATATATTACTAAAAATAAACCATTTTATCAATTAATTTATAAAAATAAAGTATTTTCAATTGTAGAAACCATAAACAAACTACATTTGATCTTTTAAAGTTCTACAGTTTGTTTGTTCGTTGTTGGTTTTTTGATCTTTTTCCTTCCTAAAGATTTAAACAAAAATAATGAGTAAAAATATTAAACGTTAATAATAATATTCTATACTTTAGGTTTCTACCTAACTACCTTACTTTCAATAATAGTATTGTTAACAGTTATGTATGATTAAATATTTGTACTTGAGAGATAAATTGATATTTGTTAAGTACACTCTTGATAATTCCAGATTTTTGGAACTTAAAGTTTGAAAGTTCATCTCCATGATAGCAATCAAGAATTAAAATTTTAATGAAACATACCACAAATATTTTAAAATAAATGATAATATAGTTCAGTTTAAACCTTATTAAAACCTAACTATTCTTAATGAGATAAATATTTATATTAAGAGAAATACCTTTTTCTAAAATAAAATTAATCATTATTCAATCATTATTCAATCATTATCCAAACATTATCCAAACAGTTAAACCACTTAAAAATTCAAACTAATAATGATACTGAAATATATTTCTAATATCTTAGTTCTCTTCACTTTAATCAATATCTTTGTTGCTGCTCAAACAGTTGATTCAAGTAATTTAGTTGCTTATATGGTTGGTGATAATGATAGAGTGATACCAATGAGAATTGATCATGACAACCATGACAATCACCATGATCATAATGATGACGATAATCATAATGGACCACACCATGATAATGATCATCATAGAACCCATGAGGGCCATCAATTGCCAACACCAACTCATGATTTACCACCACCACCAATAACTACAACTTCTTTTATGACTATTGGAACTGATGGAAATCTAACACCAGTTAAGCTAGTCTATTTCACAACCATAAGTGGAATCTCATACTATGTTCCAGGTCCTGCAATCCCAATTGTTCCTTCAGATAGCTAAGTATTAATATCTGTATAACAATTAATGAAATACTATAGTTTTCTTCCTTAAAAGACGCATCATAAAACATTTAATCCGAACACCAAAATGTTTGGGCAAAAAATCAAAACAAACCCAAAATCAAAACAAAACAAAAACAATCAATTTCACAAGCAATTTAATTCAACAAACAAATCTAGTAATCTATTTCTAATATTTCATGATTACTTCAACTAATCCTAACTTTGTGGCATTGAACACAGAGTGCAATAAGGATACAGTTGATATTTCAAACTCTAGAAAGTTATTGAAGCCTGTATCTAAAGTATCAAATGAATCTCTTACACCTAGACGAAAAGCTTTACTGAAATTAAAAAAATTAACTTCAAAATCAAGTGATGAAGCTATTAATGATAAAAAGATCTTATTTACATTCCCTAAAGCTAAAATTCTTTGCTTTGAAGATAATGAATATGATAATGATTTGAAAGGAAGATTGATTGGTTATGGTCCTTTAGTCATTTATCAATTGAATAAACCTTCATTAAATTATTTACAATGTGGATCAGTTATTTATCCAATTCTACCTAAATTAAAAGTTTTAAAGATTAATCAACATCAATTTCTAATACCTTTAATGAATCCAGAAAGATATTGGAGAATTATTGTTGATACAAATGATGATAAAGTTATTGAAGATCTTATTGGAACTTTTAAAAGAGTTTCAAAATTTAGAAATTTATATTTTACTGAAAAAGTAGAAGAAGAACTGAATCATGATTTAAAGACAATAAAATCTTTAAGAGAATTAAGTAAGAAATTTAATGATAGTAATGATAATAACAATAATAATGATAATGATGATAAAGGCATACAAAATCTAAATCAAGATATTAATGAAGGTAAAAGTTTAAATAAAAATCAAGAATCTGATGGTGAACTAGCTAATGATACTAAAGTTGATAGTGAATATGAACAAGAAATTCCAAATGAAGTTATAAATGACATTGTTGGTGAACCTATAATAACACAGATTTTAGAAAAGAATACACCAAGATCAAATTCTACACTTTCATTAAGTTCAATAAACACACAAGTTGCATGTTTTGATGATGAAGTTGAAAATGAAAGTATTTTGCATAATAATGTACTATCAGAACCAGAAATGATACCAAATAAATCACCAATAAAAGTTAAATCTCCCTTTTTAATACCCAATAATGAAAACAGTGATGAAGATGATGAAGAGATCAACCTTGCACTGGATAAATTTATGGAAACAACCACAGCTCATGAAGATTACGTGACTGCTAATGACATATTTCCATCCACATTTGAATATCCGCCTTCAGTTACAAACACAACACATTCTACATCGTTGAATATATCAGAAAGTTGGATGGATCCTTCAGATGACATATTATTACCACCAAAATCATCAGCTTCTTCAGTTTCAGTTTCATCACAACCTTTAATCTTACCAAAAACAAGATCAGATTCTTTATCAACAAGTAATTCAATTGCATTAACTCGTAATAGATCTTTATTTGATACTTCAGGAATGAGTTCTTCAACACCATTGACACAAAGGTATATTTCATTAAATCTAAATCCAACACCTCCAAAAAAAGATAAAGTTAAAGAAACAAGAAGATATTCATCTCTTGAAATATTAAGTATTATCAATAGAGATCGTGATTTTGTAAGTGATATGACAGGTATAGCTGATGCAAATGATGAAGAAATAGATACATCGTTTAAGTCTTTTTTGAAAACACTGTTTTAATGGATTGATAATGATTTAAGATTTACAAATATTAAAAAGGATTATGGATTGAAAGGTTTTTAGGTTTATAATAATTGGTTTAATGTTAAAAAGGGACAATTGCAAATAAAATTCTATGGCATAAAATTTAAAAATTAATATAATATAATTAAAAGTTGTTCTAATATTTTATGAAAGATTTTGTTTAAATGATGTAGATGATACTTTTAATCAATTGGCACTAAGATATTATTCATTTATTGGTTTGTTGCCTTTAAAATATGATATTTCTCCAAATTAGGAGCCCAGTAATAATCATAACGAATAATAATAAGTTTATTCCTACCGTAAAGCCAATCATTCTCATCCGTATATTGGACTTATTTAAAAGAAAAGTAGCTTCATTTGGTTTGTTATTTTGAGATTCTAAATCAGTTGAATAGCTTGTATTGACTTCAGATTGAATGCTAAAATTACTAGGAGTTCTGTAAACTGATAATTCATACTTTGTTTCTGAATGTTGATGAATCTTGAAAGTAAGTTCATGAGGTTTGGGTATTATTTGTTGAAGTAAAAGATGTCTTCTATCCTCAAATACAAGGTATTTATTATTAGGAGCATCATCGTATAAAAAAATTGGATTTGGTTTGGATATATAGCTGTTCATCATGATATTTAATTTTTTGTGTCTAAGAATTATCTGGGGTACTTCACAGTACTTTACTTTAACAGGAAATTAAATTCTTTTGACAATGAACAGCTTTTGATAACAAGTTATAATCAAGACTGACTATTATCAGATAATTGAAAGGTTACAAGCTTGTAAGAAAGAGAAGGGTCTAAATATACCAGATATATAGTGATTTCTTTTAATGTGTATTAAACAAAATAATGAAAAATTTTACGGTAAAGACACAAAGAGTTTAGTCTACATTTTGAAATATAGTAAAGCAGTAATTATCTCTAATATTTAACATATTTTATTAACAGGAACCTGAAACTATAAACACAAATTAAATTATATCAAAAAAAGAGATATTATAGTATTCATAATGTGAATGTGGAAAAACGTAAATTCTTTGACAAGAAAGATTTCATTAATTTGGGGGATTAATAAATAAATAATCCATTCTAGACTATAAAAGTCATGGGTTTTGTTGTATTTTTTTTATTTTATTTTGTTCTTTATTTTGATTAGTATTCAATTCTTGATAGAATACTTAGAAATTGACCATAATATATTTTCATTACATTGGTGGAGCACCTGGTACTGGGTTACCATTGACATCAATCAAACCTTGTTGCATTAAAGCTAATTGTTCAGAACCAGCAGTTTCAAAAGTTAAACCAACACCAATCTTTTGTTCATTCTTTGATTGGTCAATTTCACCACAGAATAAGATGGAAACAGTTGGTAAAACTCTTCTTTCTAAGAATGATGATACTTTACCGTTTGAATCTATTTGACCTCTGAAAACAGATTGTCTGAATTCATATTTAGCACCAATAGTGGTAACACCTTCTAAGGTTGGTTGAACACCAAATTGAGTTTGAACTAATTGGGCATTTAATTGGGTTTCTAAACCAGCTTCAACAGAGTCAGTAACCTTTCTGTAGAATGAGGCAATCATTGAACCTTGAGCTTGTAATTGAGCAGAGAAGATCCATTTGTTGTCAGCGTTATAACGAGCAACATATGAGACAGCAGCATCACCTGGTAAAGTTGGTTGTCTGTTGTAAACAGTTTCTAAACCAATAGATAATCTTGGGGTAATAGATTGTAAGATAGAACCAACAGCAACACCACTGAATGAACCATCATCTAAGAAAGATGGGTTAAGAGCTTTAAAGTTAATAGAGAAGTCATTAGCTTGGTAATCTTGTTCTAATTGTAACATAGTTGGTTGATTTTTAGCAATTTGTAAAGTAGCTTTTGAAACATTAGATTTATCCCAACTGTAGTTTAATCTACCAGATAATGAGAAGTCGTTATCAATGTTACCTTGAGCAAAGAAAGAATCAGTAGCATATAAAGCACTGAATGCATATGGAGGAATTGATTTTGAACCAATTGAAAATGTATGTGAAGTTTGGAAAGCTGGGTTCATGGAGAAAGCCTTGTTTAAATCAGCTCTTAAACCAGTGAAGAAATATTGACTTAAGAAAACATCTCTTGTGACTTCTTTGTTTAAGTTTTCAATAGTACCTGGGTTGGTTAAGTTTAATGATAAACGATGGTCTGCAATATTGTTATAGACATTATTTAAATATGAGAACATTGGGTTTGAAGACCAGAAACCAGATGGTTGTGGTTTAGCTGGTGTGACACCTGGAAAGGATGGCAACTTTGATAAATCTCCTAATGGTAATGGAGTAGGAGTTGGAGCAGACATTCTTTATAGATTTCAAAAATGACAAATGCTTTTATAAATGAAGATTTCAACAACTCGTTTTTTTCACTTTCGTCGATATTTTTTTTCCGCTACAATTTTTTTAAAATTTTTCAAAATTGATCACGTGACTGGTTTATTTACCCTGATAGGTAGTGATTATTGAAGCCAAAACGGTATAATGAAGCTAATAATCGATTAATAGATGCTTAGAGAAGGTTCAGATGGTGGAATGAGGTTTTAGTTATACTACTTCAAGATATTTAACTCATCTACTAGGTTGAATCATTAAAATTTGTGGTGTAGATTATATCACTTGCAACATTTCGGTATCTTTTGGTTCTTCTAAAACATCTTTTATATCTTCCTTTTGAGTTGTTGTTGTATCAGATGGTAGACTTGTATCATTTAATTCAATTCTTTCACTTACCATATGTTTAAACTTTTGTAAGATCTTGTTTTTGCTCTCTATATTCTTATTTAATTTTTCAACTCTAATAGCTCTTTCTTCAGGTGTTTCTGATAAACCATGAATTGTTTTTAATATATCTCTTGCCTTATTCAATCTAACACGTATTGAACCAGCCTATTGTTGATGTTAGTATCCCTGTTCAATTTGTAATTTTATATTTGATTGTTATACATACTGCATTGTCTACATCTTTTGGTAATAGTTTTCCAGTATTGACTTCATCCACTATATCTAAGACTAATGGTAGTAGTTCTAAGTTTTTTAACTCATTAATTGCACTCTCAGTCTCTTGTAAGGTTTCAAAATCTGTTGTAGGTTTGCTATCAGTTTGGTAATGCCTTAGTGAACTCATATTGATATCTATTTGAATCTCTTTTAATGTTTATATTAATTTTTTGATGGTTAACTTTCCATGTTTTGTGTATGTTTTTTTTTTGTAAGAAAACTCCATAAAATTTACAAATCTTTACAGATGCCAAAATTACAGTATAATGTGTTGTATGATTAGTATAACTATAAAATAAACAAAATAAACCTGAACTGAACCCTCCCAATTTCTAACTCCAAATAATAATTTCAAACTTTAGAATGCATCCATTGTATAATCATGTTCAATACCAGGAGTAACACTAGTAATAAATTTCAAAAAGATAATCAAATATTGATCAACTCTAACAACATCTTCTTCCTCTTCTTCTCCTTCTTTATTTGTTCCTGCTGGTTGATCTTGATCAATATCTTCCCAATCTTCTGGTAAATTTTCATCCTTATTTTCAGCTAAACCTAATTTTTTGACACCATCGATTAAATTTTGGTCAAATTTCTTAGAATTCTTTTCTTTTTGGTTCTTATTTCTAGCAGCTATTACAGCTCTATTAATCAAAACTTTCATAACTGTTGCGTGTCGACATGGATGGATTGAAATAGAGGTAGTATCATTGAGGAAAGGAGCTTTTTCAATAGTAACTGTCTTATCTCTGTAGTCTGCTGATATATCTTCAAACATTTCTTCAGGTGCTAATGGGCTACCATTTGAATCATAACCTATTAAATACATTCTTGGAACTCTATAAGCAGTTGAATAATGAATATATAAATCATAAGATCTCTTATTCTTATCATGAGTATTTTCACCAGCATAGTCATCGTCTTCATCTGAATCTTCAGCAGTTACATCAATTAAATCATCAATTTCTTGTATCTCTTCTATTTTTTGGGTAGATTTATTATGTTGAGTAATTCCTGTATTTGGTTTCTTGGTCTTAGTCCATCCATCTTCATCAACTTCTTCTTCATCATCATCCATGTCTACACCTAGATATTGAGCAGCTCTAACATAAGATGGAACTCTTTTGGTAACTAAAAATTGCTTATCATCAGGGAGAAAATCTCTTCTTTTATTAGGTGGAGCTGGAGACCATTGCCACGTTGGGAACTTGTAAACAAGATAATCACCAGCTTCAACAAATTCTTCAGGTGTTATTTCACCAGTTTGTTTAAAAGTAGAAGTGTGGAAGGCAGGAGTTAAGTATTCTCTCCATGAATTGAAAGTTGACCTTAACATGACACCAAAAATTAGGAAGGCAAATCTTTAATAGATATAAATAAGGTTGAAACTGATGAGGTAAAAATGAATATGTATGTAACCTTTAACTTGTAATGAATAAGAAACTATTATGGTTCAAGTAAGTCACTCTTGTAAATAGTTCAAGTGAGTTATTCGTTATTTCTGTGTAATGATGCTATTGATAAAGAAGAGCAACAAAATAATTGTAATTTTTTTATAGGAACAAAAAGAAAAAGAAATCTCTCTATAATATTTTCCCTCCGCCTAAAATTATTTTTGTAGGCAGACAGGTGGGCTCCCAGGCAGAGACTCTACTCTAGGCGGAGAGCTGATAACGGTTAGGCAGAAACTTTAGTATATTTCAAAATGACTTGAAATTTTGATGAAACGGTTAACGTTTTTATCTACTTCACTCATTGTATCATTTGTTTTCTGGACTTCACCCATTGAGGAATTGAGGAAACTATACATCCATTACTCTTTTTTACTTCCTGAGTCTATACCCACATCTATACCATGGCTTTGAAGAGGAAGAAGGTCACTACTGTTGAAAGTGTTGATCAAGATGAAAACACAATTACAAAGACAACAGAAGTTAGTGAAGTAACATCAGATAGTGAATCACATACATCTAAACACAAACATTCAAAGAAACCAAGAGCTAAAGGATTTAAAGAATCAAGAAGATTTGTTTTCTTTCTAGGTGCTTTTATTGGTGTTTTAATCGCATTATATTTTGGAGCAAAACAAGCAGTTCCTGATGAGGTTGATAAAATGTTTACATCTTTCAATGGTTTAGATAAAGGATTTCAAGAATATTTTGAAGACTGGAAAGATGTCTTACCAGTTGGTTTACAAACTATGATGAAAGATATATCTGCTTCAGAAGATGATAGCAATTTTAGTGAAGATTTTGCTGTTGGTAAAGCAATGAAAACTGAATATCAATTAACTGCTAAACATCCAGTTATTATTATCCCAGGTGTTATTTCAACTGGTATTGAATCCTGGAGTTTAGAGGGAACTCCTGATTGTCCTTCACAGCCACATTTTAGAAAAAGATTATGGGGTTCAATGTATATGATTAAGACCATGTTTTTAGATAAAGCTTGTTGGTTAAAACATATCATGTTAGATGAAGAAACTGGTTTAGATCCACCAGGTATTACAATGAGAGCTGCTCAAGGTTTTGAAGCTGCAGATTTTTTTATTGTTGGTTATTGGATTTGGGGTAAAGTTTTACAAAATTTGGCAGCAATTGGTTATGAACCAAATAAAATGGTTACAGCTTCTTATGATTGGAGATTAGCATATCTGGATCTAGAAAGAAGAGATCAATATTTTTCAAAATTAAAACAACAAATTCAACTTCAACATGAATTAACAGGTGAAAAGGTAATTTTAGTTGGTCATTCTATGGGATCTCAGATTGCATATTATTTTATGAAATGGGTTGAAGCAGAAGGTAAACATTATGGTAACGGAGGAAAAGGTTGGGTTAATACACATGTTGATTCATTTATTAATATTTCAGGGTCTCTTTTGGGTGCTCCAAAAACTGTTCCTGCTCTTTTATCAGGTGAAATGAAAGATACAGTTCAACTAAATGCTTTAGCAATCTATGGTTTAGAAAAATTCTTTAGAAGAAGAGAAAGATTAGATATGCTTAGAACTTTTGGTGGTATTCCAAGTATGCTTCCAAAGGGTGGTGATTTAATTTGGGGTAATTTCAAAGCTGGTTCTGTTGAAGATGAATATCATAATAATACAGATACTTATGGTAACTTCATTAGATTTTACAAAGAAGTTGGTACATTTTCACAACAAAATCTAACAATGGAAGATAGTATTGATTTTATTATGGATAATTCTCCAGAGTGGTTTAAAAATAGAGTTCGTGAACAATATTCATATGGTTCTTCTAATACTGCTGAAGAATTATCACTAAATAACAATGATCATTCTAAATGGTCAAATCCATTAGAAGCAGCATTACCAGATGCCCCTGATTTAAAGGTCTTTTGTTTCTATGGTTTTGGTAAACCAACAGAAAGAGCATATACATATCAAGAAGAAGTTGATAAACAAATATCACAACTTAATGTATCTATCGCAAGTGGAAGTCCAGATTCAGTCTTTCTCACAGAAGGTGATGGAACAATACCTCTTATTTCACATGCTATGTGTCATAGATGGAAAACTTCAGCAAATTATAATCCAGGTAATTCAGAAGTCAAAGTTGTTGAAATTAAACATGACCCTGATAGATTTGATATTAGAGGTGGTGCAAAAACAGCAGAACATGTTGATATTTTGGGAAGTGCTGAATTGAATGAACTGATCTTGAAGGTAGCAAGTGGGCGTTCAGATTTAATTGAAGAAAAGATCAAAACCAAACTAGAAAAATGGGTTTCTCAAATGGATTTACTATAGGTCATTAATTAATAATACTATGGACCTTTTTTAAAAAGATACTCTGGAGTGTAATATGGCTATTTCAGAAATCTGAATGCAATGATAGAAGTTTTTTATTAATATATACTAATATACATATCTAAATAATGAAATCTTAGTAGAGATTAGTTAATAAATTGAAAGGATTGATCAAAAATGTCAAAATGCAAAGGACCCTCAAAACTTAACCGAATCACGTGATCTAAGCGAACGCGACGCGAAAATAAAAAACATCGATTTCGTTCCGAGAAATTCTAAATTTGGAAAAATCAAAACAAAAACAAACAATTAAAAAGTTTGGAAATTTTGCAGAAATATAAACAAACTTCAACTTCACTCTTTAATTTTTACCTTCTTCAACTTGACAAAAGCATTCTCCCTTCATTTCATCCATCACAGAAGACGCTATTCTATCAACCTAATACTTACCAACTTCACCTAAAACAGCTCTTCTTCATTCCATTCATTTACCTAGCATTTTTCACTTCAATTTTACCATCTCATTTTCTTGATTTAAAAATATAAAAAATTATAAACAAATACCCTTTAAAAAATATAAACATATAATTTGAAGCTATAAAATGTCAACAGTTGAAAGAGCACCATTACAATCATTATCAATCAATAGATTGAATAGACCTGTGATCAATTCATTCAATCTCAAGCCTTCTTTATCCAAAAGTAAAAGTTGTTTAACTGCATTTCCATCACTTGCTGCTGCTGCTGCCAAAGTTCATGCTATTCAAAAACAAAAGTTATCAACTGATTCTAAGAAACATGCTTTGAAGTTAAAATATAGATTAAAATTAGCATATTATAAATTACGTACAGATCAAATCAAGGTTCCTGTTTCTGATATTCTCCAAAAACATGAACAAATAACACCTTCAATATCAATAAATGGTAACAACATTGATGCTAGAGATACTTTAACAAATTCAAGACCACTTCACTCTAAGAAATTAGCTGTCACACCATCATTGACTCGTCATATTAGTTTATTAGCTGCATCAACTCCATTAAATAAGAAAGATCACTCACAACCAAATCCATTAAATCATAACTTTTCTCATAATACTTTACATTCTAAAAAAATTATGTTCAAAAAACCAATGAATCCACCATCACATGAATTCAAAACTGTTACTTCACATGCATCACTTTCAAGAATAGCAGAATATTCAAATTGCTCTCAAACTTATAACAAGTCACAACAACGCCGCTCTCTTAAAATTGAAGATTTGGTTGAAAAAACAACACCAATTAGAAGAAAAACTGATGAACAAGGTGATTTAATAATGTCTTCTCCAACTAAAAGACTCCATACATCAACACCTGGTTCAATGGGTGCAGCTAAATCATTATTAGAATTATCAAGTTTCTGTTGATCTGTTGATAATTAATTAGTTTCCACGGTTTCTGGTTAACTAAACTTCTATCGTTATCATGTATTATACCATTCTCTGAGCTTTAAATCAAAAAAATAATGAGCATTTGCATACTCTGAAAAAAGTTTTATTGCTTTTTTAATATTTTCTATTTTTTTATTTCCAGAATCTAATTTAATTGTTTTACTCTACATTTATATCATTATTATTTTTTATACAATACTACTACTACCTTAATAATAAATTTAATCTTTGTCATGACTAATACATCTGTAGTTCTCCTTATATTACAAATATTCATTAGAAGATCAATTACAGTTGTTATTTATTTAACTCATTAAAAGGGATTTCATTTATTGGCACAAATAAATCATTACTTGTTTACTTCAACAGACTCTGATTCTTTGATAGATATTTTGTCCACAATCTCATCTAAAATTGAGCAACAATCTACTATATGTTCATTCCAAGAGTTCAAAGGATTAATTCTTCTTTTTTGTCCAAATATTATAAGTTTATCAATATCATCAATGCTTGCATGAAGTCTGTCATCTCTAATCATTTCTGTAGTAACATTTTCTAATAATTCAGTAGAAACATCCAATATAC
>JAJMKA010000095.1:0-35895 GCA_030563805.1 Ruyongia namnaoensis
TTTTTTTTTTTTTTTTTTTTTTTTTTACTCGACGTCCAGGCAACATCAAAACATCAACATATATCCCACACTATTTGAATACTGTGGTTTAGCTTCTGGTAACTAGATCTACAAATCCAACAAACTATAATACAATTAAACAAGACGTAGTATTAAAAATACATTTTTCTTTTACCTATTTTCCTTATAAATTTATCTAAATATATTTTCTAAATTCTATTACTCTTAAGTAATATGTCAACATTTTCTTTCAAGATATCATCAGTATAGAACTCACTCTTTCTGACCAAATCTTCATTATAACCTTCATCACCTGATAGAATCTTTATTAATTTAGAATGTGTTTCGGTAAAGTCTTTCATAAAGTTGACAGGATCATTAGATAAATCATTGTAAAATTCATATTTACGGTATGAGTTGTTTAAACCTTGAATACCTAATGCTATTTTGGAGTTTAAGGTCTTTACATCATCATCTGAACCATTGACAAGTTTTTTACATTCTTCTTTCCAATATTCAATTGCTGCAAGATCATCTAATGGAACTTCAATATCCAATATTAAATCACCTAATGTTGAACCTCTATCAACTCTTACTTCATAATCTAATTGTATTGGTGGGTTTGGTGCTAAATGTCTACTTAAAAGATCAATTAACTCTCTGAAATTGAAGCTCGATACTGAAAATAATTTTGATAAATTTTCATCACAATTAATTTGTCTTTTATCATCCTGTGATTGTAAATTATTAAATTGGATATATTGCCATAATGAATAAACTGCATCATGTTGTGTGATTTCACTAACACCTAATAGTGCTCTTAATGCTGGTGAACATCTTAATTTAATAGGAAACTCTTTTGGTTGAATTGTGATCTTTGTTTTTAAATTTTCAGTACCAAATCTTTTAACATCTAAACCATCAAATTCAATTTTTTGAGTATTTGGGTCATTATTTTCATGCCATTCAATAATATTACCACCAGGGAATTGAACAGTGCTATTAGAAGAAGGATCTTCCTTATTAACTGGTAATAATTCTATTGAGATACCTGATAAAAACGAACTAAATTTTCTTCTATTAGGATCATCAATTTTATCATCATTTATTAATCTACCTTCTATTCTTAAAGTCCAACTAGGTTCTTCAGTTTGTTGTAATCCATTTTGAATTTGCCATGCTTGATTTTGTGTTGTATTTGAGATGAATAATCTTAATAATCCTTTCTTCTTAGGTATTTTTGATAAATGTTCCTGTAGATCATTTGCCTTTCTAGCAATGAAGATATCCATACGCTTTTCAGCTTCATATAGTCTTCTGTACAAGTCTGCTTCTGGAACAACTTTGTCTATACGCTTTGAGATATTTATATCAGTTGGACGTTGCATTTTTACTTTAACTGCTCTCTTAATTTGTTGATAGACTTGTTTACTTTTTCTGTATTTTTTAAATTTTATTTTCGACAAAAAATTTGGTCACGTGAAAATTTCTACTACTAATTTTTTTTTCGTGTTCTTCAAAATATTTCTATTTGAATTTATTTATTTTGGTGTTTGAATCTACTATTTAAACATCAATATTGAGAATGAGTAACGTGGATTACGAAGAAGAAGGGGACGAACCTCAAAAGGAACTCAGTGTCCAAGAAGAATACCAATTATGGAGAAAGAACTGTCCATTCATGTATGATTTTGTATCAGAAACATGTTTAACATGGCCAAGTTTAACTGTTCAATGGTTACCTGAACAAGAAATAGTAGAACAAGGAATAAATCAAAAATTGATACTAGGTACACATACCAGTGGTGAAGATACTGAATATTTAAAGATTGCATCAACACAATTGCCAAAATCATTGTTATTTGATGAAGAAAAAGAACAAGAAAAGACAGAAGAAGATAATAAAGAAACTGATGATCAAAGTAAAAAGGCAACAAATACTGATTCCAGACTTAAAATAATAAAAAAGTTTAAACATGAAGCAGAAGTTAATCGTGCTCGTTATTTACCACAAGATCCAACTAGAATTGCAACAATTAGTGGTGAAGGTAGAGTTTTTATTTATAATACAACTGATAAATCAAGTAGGTTAGAGTTAAAACATCATACTGAGAATGGTTATGGTTTATCATGGAATCCATCCAAGGAAGGCTATTTATTAACATCTTCTGATGATAAAACTATTGCTTTATGGGACATCAAAGATCATTCAAAACCATTAAATGTATTTAAAAATCATCAAAATATTGTAAATGAAGTCAAATGGCATCATAAAGATCAAAACTTATTTGGTTCTGTTAGTGATGATAAATCAATAATATTATTTGATACTAGAACCAATGAATCAAGAAATATTATTAAGAGAGATGTCCCAATCAATACAATTTCATTTTCCACATTTTCAACTAACTTATTTGCTGTTGGTTTAGAAGATTCTACAATAGAATTGTTTGATATCAGAAATACAAATATGAAATTGCATACAATAATGGGTCATTCAGAATCTGTTACTTCTCTTGAATGGGATCCTCATCATGATGGAATTCTTGCAAGTGGTTCTCAAGATAGAAGAGTTATATTATGGGATATTAAAAGAATTGGTGAAGACCAAAGTCAAGAAGATGAAGACGATGGTGCACCTGAATTATTTATGATGCATGCAGGTCATACCTCTTCAATTGCTGATATATCATTTAATCCAAATATTCCATGGACTCTAGCTTCTGCTGCAAGTGATAATATCGTTCAATTATGGAAAGTTAATAAAAAGATTAGTTATGAATTTGATTTCCGTGAAGATCCTGATTCATTTAAGGATGACATTGATATTTATAGCTTAGAATAGTTCTATAATACACCAAATTGTAATAGTTAAATTGTTCTTTATAGTTTATACATTTGTATTTTAGCGTAGTTTTGAGTCTGCTAGGCGTATTTTTCAGCATGTAAGTTTTCATTAAAAAAAAAAAAAATAATGAAAATATCAATGAAATATTTATGTTGAAAAACCGAACGACAACAAAATCAAGCTGTTAGTTTCTCATTATATCATGTCATCATCCATTTTTAAAGACCTACAAGTTAAAGTACTACCTTTAACTAGAGCAAGACATGCTATGATCAGAAAGTCTACACACAAAAGAGTTCTTGTTCAATTATTGACTGATTGTAAAGAATTTGGAATCAAAGGTCAAATTTTAAAGGTAAAGCCAAATATCATGCATAATGTTCTATACCCTTATAATAATGCTCGTTATATAACACCTGATCAACCTCCAACAATACCAACTCCTTCTGATGAAGCTGTTCGTGCCCATAAAGAAAAATTACAAGAAAGATTCAAATTTGCTAAAGAACAAAAAGCAAGAAATATTAAAGAAGTTGATGATTTTATTAATGAAAGATTTGGAAGCCAGACAATTGGTACTCAACCTATTAAAGCATCAGAAACTCCTGGAACTCCTGAAACTAAAGATTTGAATAAGAAAACAAAAGAAAAAGCTGCTGCAAAGGCTGCAAGTAAAGAAGATGCATTATTAGCAAGATTAAAGAAGTCTGTTGAATCTAGTATAAATTTGAATATTCCAGAAACTGAAACAAACACAGAAACTGATGTTTCATATGATTTACTTGAATTAAAAGAACAAATCAGTGAACTAACTTTTGTATTGAAGGCAACTGATGGTAAATTAGAAACCCCAATTACTATTGAATTTATTCAAAGTAAGATTAAGTCCAATACAGATATTGAAATTCCAACTAAGGATATCATTTTTGGTATTAAAAAGAATAAAGTCATTGAACAAGAGTTACCACAAATTGATAATGTTGGTATGTATGTGGTACGTATTCAACAATCTCCAAAATCATTTGCTGATATTTCTTTAAGAGTTGAAAGTGCTTAAGCAAGTCTATAAATATAAACAAAGCTTATGAATTATTACGCTGTATATAGAATATTAATTGAATACATTTAATTGTTATTTAAAAAAAAAGTAAAGTAGTATAAATTATAACCTAGTTAAATTTGCAACAAAATAGCAGAAGAAAATATGTAATCGGAAACTAGAATAGTTTAATATTGTAATGACAAATTTGTGTCTATTTAAAAAAATCCATCATCTATGCCCTTAGTATCACTATTACTGAGTCACCTCTTAAAAATAGTTTACTTATAAATCTTTCTTTAGGAATACCTTTTAGTTTCTTTCCCTTTGAATTTCTAGGTATTTCTGTCCATAATTCTTTCACATTTTCCAATACCAAATTTGTGTGTCTATCAAATGCTCTTACTCTGGCTAAAAGTTTGTGATTATTTCTACATGATATCAATACTGGTGAACCACTCTCTACTGCTTCTTTTAATAATGACATTGGGCCATGAGAAAATTCATATTCTTCTAATTTCTTTAATTCAATATCTGTTAATTCAGCTTTTGGACGGTCAATCAACTCACTATAAATGGGATTTAATCCAAATGTTAGTATACGTTTTCACCTCTATTAAATAGAAACCCCAGAAAATTGATGTAATAATATACTTACGCCATTGTATTCTAAATATTTTGTGTTGTAAATTGTGATCTTTTAAAGATAATGTTTGTGTTTGTAAATTTTTTGTTTATGGTTTTTTTTTCTGTAGCCCTCGGTTTTCACAAAGAATATTCCCCGGAATTCACAAATCTCTATTTCGGTCCCAAAACAGTAATTACCGAAATAGGAAGGGACGCGTTGAAAAACTTTCGTGTCACTTCCCAATTTGGTTATATATTAATTGCATACATTGAAGAATGAAATAAAAATTATTTATTGTTTTTCTTTTACTTTCACTTATCAATAAAACTAATAATACATCACAAAAACACTTTAACATGGCTGAATTTGCAAGACCAGAGTTTTATGCTGCACCAGTATATGCACCAGAAGAAACTGAAAATGACAATAACGTCGAAATCATAAAAACTTTTAAGAGATTCATTAAAGAGTTCAGAATTGGTCAAGGTTATATCTATCGTGATCAACTTAGACAAAATATACTTGTTGGTGATTACTTTCTAAAGATCTCAAATGAACATCTAATTCACTATAATGAACAATTAAATCAATATTTAATGAATAATCCAAATGAGAATATTCCATTATTTGAATCAGCAATTACAGAAGTTGCAAAAGAATATATTACTTTAACAAATTTAAATGATTTAGAAAGTGCAAGAATTTTAAGATCTAAAGTTCCAAACTGTCAACTAATATTGAAATCAGATGCAACAACTTTATCTATTAGACAATTAGATTCAGATCATATTTCAAAACTTATTCGTGTAAGTGGGATTGTTATTAGTGCATCATTTTTATCATCTGTTGCAACTTCATTACATCTAATGTGTCGTAATTGTCATCATCAGCATACTATGCCTGTTCGTTCAACATCAGGTAACCCAACTCTTCCTTCTTTTTGTCTTGCTGTTCCTCCAGCTGGTGAAAAATCAAATTGTCCAAAGGATCCATATGTTATTGTTCACAGTAAATCTAAATTTGTGGATCAACAAATTTTAAAGTTACAAGAACTACCAGAGATGGTACCTGTTGGTGAAATGCCTAGACACATCATTATTCGTTGTGATCGTTATTTGACAAATAAGATTGTTCCTGGTACACGTTGTACAGTTAATGGTATTTATACTGTTTATAATAGTAAAGTTAGAAGTGATAGAGCAACTGCTATTAGAACAGCTTATATTAAATTATTAGATTTAGATATGGAAATTGATCATAATTCTGTTGGTAACGTTGTTTTTACTGAAGAAGAGGAACAAGAATTTGAAGAACTTTCAAAACATCCAAATCTTTATGAATCATTTGCTAAATCAATTGCTCCATCAATTTATGGTTCTGAAGATATAAAGAAAGCCATTGCTTGTCTTTTAGTTGGTGGTTCTAGAAAGTTAATGCCAGATGGTATGAGATTAAGAGGTGATATTAATGTTTTACTATTAGGTGATCCTGGTACAGCTAAATCTCAATTATTAAAATTCGTTGATAAAGTTGCTCCTATCTCTGTTTATACTTCTGGTAAAGGTTCATCAGCTGCAGGTTTGACAGCTTCTGTTCAAAGATCTCGTGGTGGTAATGGTGAATTTTATTTAGAAGGTGGTGCCATGGTTTTAGCTGATGGTGGTGTTGTTTGTATTGATGAATTTGATAAAATGAGAGATGAAGATAGAGTGGCAATTCATGAAGCTATGGAACAACAAACTATTTCAATTGCTAAAGCTGGTATAACAACTGTTTTAAATTCAAGAACAAGTGTTTTAGCTGCTGCAAATCCAGTTTGGGGTAGTTATGATGATATGAAATCACCTGGTGAAAACATTGATTTCCAAACTACTATTTTATCCAGATTTGATATGATTTTTATTGTTAAAGATGATCATAATGAAGGTAGAGATATTTCTATTGCAAATCACGTTATAAATATCCATACAGGTAAAGGTAATCCAGAAATTGAAGGTGAAATTCCAATTGATAAGATGAAGAGATATATTATGTATTGTCGTACTAAGTGTGCTCCAAGATTATCTGATGAAGCTTCTAGAATTTTAAGTGATTATTTTGTTGAAATCAGGAAACAAATCCAAATAGATGAAGCTATTACAGCACAAAGATCATCAATTCCAATTACAGTTCGTCAATTAGAAGCTATTATTCGTATAACGGAATCATTAGCAAAGATTGAATTAGCAGATACAGCTGAAAGACAACATGCTATTGAAGCAATTAGATTATTTAAAGCTTCAACAATGGGTGCTGCTAAACTATCAACTAGTATTCAAACCCTTAAAGTCAAACAAGAAGCTGCTGCAATTGAAAGATACTTATATAAAAGATTACCTATTGGATTTTCTGCTGCTTTCTCTACAATTGAGAAATCTGTTATTTCAGATAGAAATTTCTCACAAGTTGCTTTTGAAAAAGCTTTAGAAGCACTAGAGAAACAAGAAAAGATTGAGTTCCAAAACCAAAGACAAAGAGTTTTAAGAATCCGTTAGGATTATTTCGAAATTTCTTTGATAAATAATAATAATAATGATAAGTTTTAATGATAATATATATTCGAATGTTTTACACCGAATTTAGTGAATGTAATAAACAAATAGACTACTGTATTAATTATCTATATAATATTTTTTTTATAAATATTCAACTAACTGTCTTTCTTGTTTGAGCTAAAGGAGCTACTAACTCTGTTGCTCTATTAAGAACATTTTGGATTCTTCCTTTTAAAACATTGGAAGAACATTCCACTGATAAATCATAATAGTTAATTGCAGCTGTATTCTTACCAATAGTAACTGAACCACCAGTAGAATCTTCATTAACAGCAAAAGCATCACCAAATTGAGCATCAAGCATTGTAGTTATACCCTTAATTCTAGAAGAAATTGATGGGTTAGATAAAGGTGGTGTACATTCTTGGTTATTGTGATCATGATTTTCATGTGAACATTGCTTTGATGAAATCTTAATAGATGCAGGTGATGTATCAACTGACATTAAAATAGCAACAACAGAATCAGCAATACTATCATTGATCACACCACCAGCCCATTCAATAGTACATATATTATTAACCATCGATACTTTGATTTCATTCATAATCTTTACTTCATATTCATCTTTATCATCAATTAAAACATCAACAAAACCAAACATTTGTGATAAATGCCAATGGACCAAATCTCTTCCAGCATCTATTCTTAGAGTTTGACGTTCTCTTATAACAGTAGATGTTAAACCAGCGTACTCTCTTAAGTCATCAACCTTCATTAAATTCAAGTCAAAATCTTTTGATACTAAGACCCCACTTATTATATCACTTTGCTTTTGTTCTTCAACAATAGTACCCATAGCTTTAGCCAATTTAAGACCTTTGAATTGCATACTTAATTCATCACAATTTCTTGGGTTATATACTTTAACTTCATTTTCAGTCCCTTTAAACTTGGAATACTTTGATAATAATGCAGATTTTAATCTACCCATTGGGTTTGATTCACCATGAACAAGAATAATAGATTTTGGATCAACCAATTCAATGAATTTAGAGTTTTGTTCATAATCAACATGTGCAGCAAAAGATATTTCTTCAATATTCAGTCTTCTTGGTATCATTGTATCAGGATTACTCATTGAAGGAATAGAATCAGGTTCTGTTAATAGTAATTTAGCCAATGTACCTTCAACGGAATAACCAGTCATGATGACTGAATTTTTAGAATCAGGTGCCCATTTTTCTAATAATTCTCTTGATACACCATTTTGTAACATACCAGGTGTTGCAATTACAACACAAGGACCAAAATCATCAAATCTATCTAAGTTTTTAATATTTTTAACATGTTTAAATTGGAAAGGATTAGAATTTTGATCTCTGAATTGTCGTCTAATATTATCATTCATCATATTAATATATGTTTGGAAAACTGTTAGACATTTTTTAGCTAGTGTTGATGCATAATAAATATTTACATTTTCTAATTCTTCATGTTTGTTCCAATAATCATCTAAAATTAACAATAATTCTTGTGCAGTACCTAAAGCAAAAACAGGCAATAGACATCTACCACCTTTAGCCAATGTACTATGTATTTTGTTTGTAAGTTTTAATTCTTTTTCTAATCTTGGTTCATGAGTAGCTGTACCAAAAGTTGATTCAGTAATTAATATATCAGGTTTTGTTGATGGAATTTCAGCTGAATTTAAATGACGACTTTCTTCTCTTGAATAATCACCTGTGAATAATACTTTTAATCCTCCAATTTCTATAAAATACATAGCAGCACCTAAAACATGACCTGCATGGTAAGCAGTGAATCTGATACCATCTACTTCCACTGTAGAATGATAATCAATTGTTTCAATCTTGTCGAATGAATCTGATAAATCTTCATCACTGTAAATAGAATTTGAAGAAGAGATGGATGTAACTTTGACAAAATCGTTTAATAACCATCTATATATAGCCTTTGTAGGATGTGTCATGAATACTCTTCCTTTAAAATTAGTGTGTTGCATAACATATGGTAAAGAGGCAGCATGATCTAAATGAAAATGTGAAATAAGTAGTATATCAACTTTTGACAAATCGAATTCATCATAAAATGGAAGTGCAGCAAGACCTGAGTAGGCAGGATGAACACCTGCATCCAACATTACAGTCTTACCTTTGTACTGTATTATATGACATGATCTACCAACTTCATTACCACCACCAAGAGCAATGAATTTAAAGGAATCATTGGAGTTCTAAATTAAGTTTAAAGAAACATATTTGTTAGTATTATGAAATATTAAGACTTAAGTTAAACTAATTTATACTTACATTGTCTTCGTTTGATGACATATTCCCTATATACCTTTGTATTTTGTTGTCTTCTTGTTGTAGTGAATAATTTGTTATGTTGTTTGTACAACTTTTTTTTTCTTTGACAAAAAAAATATTTCACCTACAATTTTGTTTACGCTACAATTAAAATCCAAAAGCAGAAGGATAAACTAAAGCTACACATCTATATCGGTTGAATATTACTAACTAAGGGGTGTGTTTATTCCTAAATTTCACAAATAATATCATATTCAAAAATAATCAACAATGTTTACAGGATTGTCTATTAAAAGAACAGTTTGGTACAACATAAGTTCAATAAGATCTATATCTTCAACATCTGTCTCAGCTTTAAAGAAAACACAGATGCCTCCAAGACCAAAATTAGATGAAAACGATTTATCAGAGGCATTTATAAAAGGTGGTTCAGGTGCAGGTGGACAGAAGATCAATAAAACCAATAGTAAAGTTCAATTGAAACATATACCCACTGGTCTCTGGATTGAATGTCAAGCTACAAGATCTAGAGAACAAAACAGAAAAATTGCAAGAGAATTATTAGCGATGAAAGTTCAACATCTTTTAAATCCTGAAACTAGCAGACAATCTGCTCTTGAAAAGAAAAGAATGCAACAACATCAAACTAAAGAGAGAAAGAGTAAGAATAAATATAAAAAGTTAGATGAAGAGCGAAAATTAAAAAAACAAAAGGAAGAAGAAGAAGAAGAGGCATTAATATTACAATTATTTGGTGATAATGCTTCTGAAAAGACTGAAGAACAGAAATAAGTATATCAATTACAAACAATTCAAAAAATGCTAATGAAATGACTAACGAGACTTACGACAATTTATATATTTATTTAATTTTATGCAGATATAACCATTTTAATTTTAACAAAATATATACTAGAATTTAGAATGTGATATTTTCAACAGAAATAACCACCAACAAAGTAGAATAGTCCAAGAACAAAGCATAATAAGAATAGTAAGTGAATCTAAGTGACATGAATGGCAGATTTCATTAGGGTACACTTTAGTTTTCTGCCATTTTTTTTTTTTTTAATTTTTTTGGTGTAAAAATCAAAACACTCTCAATTAATAATGAACAGCTTTCAAAAACTGACATCAAGATTGCATTAGCCACAAATTGAGTTCACACTGGGAAACATATATACAGAAAGATGTTGTCGAGTACAGAGAATAGAGTAATACAATTATGTTTCATTATAAGGTATGGGATCTTCACATTGATGCCACATGTATCTCCTATATTACAAAGCAGTGTGGAATTCTCTACATTAGTATCTTCATTTAGATCTTTGAAAGAAGGTTGCTTTCTATTTAGAAATGGTTTAGATATTTATAATGGTGGTGTTGTTCATCATTCCCCTCTTGTCATATATATAATGCAATATTTGTTGGACTATAGTGATTTGGTTTATTCTGCATTAGACTGTGTGGTTGTCTACTTATTAATTTCAATATCTAAAAAAACTTTGAAACCTAATTCATATCAACCATGGATCATTGGTTTAATTTATTGCATCAATCCTTTAAGTATTGCATCAACATTGAGTAAATCAACCTCATTGTTCTCAAATTTGATGATTTTATTATCATTGAATTCAATTCTTTCAAACAACATTTTAATTTCTGCATTTTCAATTTCATTAGCTGGTTCATTTAGTTATAATCCAGTCTATTTAATAATACCTCTATTTAAATTATGCAATGAATTAAGAGTATCTGTTTTCAAATTTGTCTTAAGTTTAATTTTATCAATCTCTACATTATTGTTCGTTAATTATAAACTTTCTAATGATAACTTTAAATTTTTAGATCAAACACTTGGAGTTATTATTAAATTTAACAAGATTGAACCAAATTTAGGGTTATGGTGGTATTTAATCACAGAAATGTTTGAATTCTTCATCCCATTCTTCATTACTGTTTTTAACTTATTCAATGTTGCTTTCATTGTTCCAATGACTTTAAGATTAAACGGTATCAATGCCTTTATTTTAGGATTTGGTTGGTTAACTTTTGGTAAATCATATCCAACATTAGGTGATTTAGCTTTTTATATTTCATTGTTATCATTATTAAACCAAAACTTTAAATATTTGAAATATCCAATAATATCATTTTTATTATTATTACACTCAATAATTCTTGGTCCAATTTTTTACAAACTTTGGATTGACATTGGTTCAGGTAACTCAAACTTCTTCTATGCTATTACACTGGTATACTCCTTAGGTATTGCTTCAACCATTAGTGACTTTACTTGGGCTGCTATCAGAGAAGAATATGGAGATGATAAGGTTAAGATAACCCAAACATAATACTCGGGGTTTGAAATGACACCATCCAACCATAAATTTATGACTAAAACATTGTATAAAACTTATCTTTGGAAGTTTGGCTTTTCATTGGTATACTTTTATTACCATGATTACTAACAAAATATATTTGATTTTATCCATTTTTAATTATTTTTATTGTAATATGATCGGCCTCTATTTAATTTTTTTGTTTACAAGTTTTTCTTCTTCTAAAAAAAATTAATCAAGAAGATTTCTACTTCTATTTAAATTTAATTCAATCATAACAAAGTCAATATAAACTATTCTTATTTATTCAATTAACCCATATGAGCTCTTCCAACAGCACAAAGGCAGCTGGGAGTAAACATGTATCAAGAGCTTGTTTAGAATGTCGTCATAAACATCTTCGTTGTGATGGTCAATTTCCCCAGTGTGGTCGTTGTAAGACTAATAATAAAACTTGTTCCTATGTTAAAAGTAATCGTGGAGGTGCTAGAAAAAAGGGAGTTAAAAAGGCCAAACTAGATATAAATCTTCCCTGTTCTTCAACTAATTCATGTCCAAATGGTCATACAAAGGAAACATGCAGTTTCTTAGATGATAGAGGGTTAGGTAATTTACCTTGTACTGATGAAAAGAGTAAAGCAAATATTACTGTTAATTTTGAATCCATAGTTGATGGTACTTCTTCATTAACAGCTAAAGTTAGAAACTATACTGAACAAATACTAGATGTTGATAATATTATTACAGATTATTACTCTGCTTTCCATAATGCTCACCCAATTTTACCTCCTCTATCAGAGATCAAACAGTATATCACTATTTTAGGAAAACCAAAAGAACTATTGTCTTTAATGAAACTTATTGGTGATGGATATAGAACTGGTAATTATGCACAAAATACAAATGAATTATTTGAAATTATTTGTGAAATAACATGCAATATAAATAATTTCTCAAATAAAAAGGATATAGTATCTTTACAATGTTTAATCCTTTTATCCTTGGTTTGTCATATCTCTGCTTTCCATGATTTAAGTGCAACGTTAAGAAGTCAAGCCTTAGAACTGATTATGACATTAGATATAAATAATTTAGATGTGGAAAACTTTAACTATTCATATGATGTTAATGGCAATCAATCTCAAAATAAAAAGCCTACTACAAACTCTAATGTTACTTCAAAAGGATCAGTTTTTACACCAACAGAGAGTTACAATGAATTAAATATTAATTTCTTTAATACAGAAAGAGTTAGAAAGTTAGATGAATCAACATTAGTTGAATGTGCAAGACGTTGCTTTTGGGAGTTATATTTCTTGGATATTATAATAGGCTCATCTGATGGGAAATCATTGTCAAAGTTGACATCAATACAGTGTTTTATAAATTTTCCTACTGTACCATCTAAAAGAGAATTTGATTATGAAACAAGATCACACACTTCAAAATTGGTTGATGAATCTGTTAGATTGAATAATATAATTTTTTCAAATTCTTCAATAGGTACTCATTTTACAAAATTAAATGCATCCCTATCAAATTGGGATTTAAAATTTTCCAACCCTGATTTATATAAACTTCCATACCTCATTGATGGTAATGGTGTAGTCAATGAAGGTATTCATCAAGGTTTGATTATGCTAAATTATGCTAAAATATTTACACACAGACCTTTATCATTCTTATGGAGGTCAGATATACCCAAAAATATGAAATGTGTTGAACTTTATAGTCAACAGTTAAACAAATTAGAGAGTTCAAACAATTGTGAAGATCTACCCACAGAAAAGGAATTAATTAAATCAAGAAAAATTATAGAGACAAGAAAAACTATTGATGCTGCTAATTCTATTGCTAAAACTTATATTGATACAAATCCAGTTGATGTTTTAAAAAGAACACCATTAACAGCATGCTCATTAGCGTTTGCAGCTTTAGTTCATTTATCTTCTTATTTATGGTCCACTCAAGCATTAAAGAATGATACTCAGTTAGGATCTTTTAATATAAGTGATTTAAAGATTTATGAAGAATATATCAAACTTGAGTTGTCTGGTATCTACCAAATTTCCTCAAAATGGCATTTAAGTTCAAAAATTTCAAAATATCTTTTGGAGAGTATACATAAATTAATCCCAGATCTTTATAGAAATTTGGAAGATCATTTCCAATATATGTTTCCAAGACATGAATCCTTTGATAATAATAGAGAAGAATCCAGTGAGCAAACCCCTGAAAATCCAAGTTCAATTTCAGCTGTTACAACTACAAACAATGCTAGTATAGCAAGATCTGATACAGATACTAACAATACAAGCTGTAATACTAATGTCACCACACCTATTGATTCTAGTAAAAGTATTGATAGAATTTTAGAAAACTCAAGCAATTCAGCATTTAACTTTAATATTGACACACCATTGATGTTAAATAATGTTACTTTAGAACAACAACCTCTATCCCCAGCTGAATCAGATACAGGTTGTAATTGGATTGATAAAAATGAATTAGATTTTGATTTTGATAATTTTGATTTTTCAGAAATTGATATGGATTCTTTATTAGCATTAGAGAATATCACGAAAAATTCTAATGTAATTACATGAAAAAACAGTTTAAATTTAATGAATAGTGTGTATGAAAAAATGTTTATAATGATATCTATGATGAAACAATATATGAAAGTATAATAATATTATATAAATGTAATGCTTTTATTAATTAATTGTATATGTGTTAAGGTTATTTATTATTCAATGATTGAACATATGCTTCTTTTGCCAATTTGATTAAAACATCCAATTCACCACTATCTTGACACATACTGTGGAATGTGGTGGTGTTTTTGCTAATTAATGCATAAGGAGTATCAAATTCTATAACTTCACCTGCATCCATGACAAGAATCTTGTCATAATCTATAATAGATCTTAATCTATGAGCAATGGTCAAAATTGTACTTGATTGGAATTCTTGTCTAATGGTATGTTGAATCTTGGAGTCAGACTCATAATCAATTGATGCTGTGGCTTCATCTAACAACATAATCTTTGGAGAACGTAGTAATGATCTAGCAAGACACATTAATTGACGTTGACCTTGTGATAAGTTTGAACCACCTTCTGTAACCTCATTATTTAGATCCAAGAACTTATTGACATTTTCATCAGTATTAGCTTCTGTAGAACGAGATTCAATAACTTCATCTTGTCCTATTAAATTGACTCTCTTCAAAGCTTCAAAAACCTTTTCATCAGAATAAACTTCAAATGGATCAAGGTTACTTCTTATTGTTCCTGTAAATAATGTAGGATCTTGTGGAATAATAGTAATAGCTTGTCTCAAATTTTTTAAACCAATTGTTGTAATATCAATATCATCAATTTTAATATAACCTGAATCAGGGTCTAAGAATCTAAATAAAGCAGTAATAATGGTAGATTTACCTGCACCAGTTCTTCCAACAATACCGATTTTACTATTTGGTTCAACGTTGAAACTGACATTCTTAATAACTCTAGGTAAATTAGGAGCATAACGTAATGATAAATCATGAATTTCTAGTTTACCCTTTTGTGGCCAATCACTTGGTGGCTCAGTTTCTGGAATAGATTCTGCTGGTTCTTGATCAATTTCTAAATATTCTTTTAATCTTTCAACAGAGTTCATAGTCATTTCAACATTGGCATATAATCTAACAACCCACAATGCACTTTCATTAAATGAAATAGCATATGATAATGAGATACCAGCTAAACCAGCATCTAGCTTATCGATCTTATAAAGAACAAATATACCACTGAATAAAATAACAAGAGAACCAACCAAATCATTTCTAATACTCAACCATCTATTAGTAACCCACATATAGAAGAATGGTCTATTATTATCATCAATTTTGTTGATATTTTCTTGTAAAAATCTTCTTTCAATACCGTAAGCTCTGATTGTACTAACACCAACTAAAGTTTCACTGAAATGTTGATGAATTGGTGATTTTGTAATAGATTCAAATCTCTTCAATTCTCTTGAACAATTCAAATAGAAGAAAGCAACAAGGTAGTATAGTGCTAAAACTGCAATAGCCAAGAAGAAGAATCCAGGGGTAATATAAGTAATCAATAATAAGGTGAAAATGACAGAAACAATACACAAAACAGCATAATCTGCAAATGGTGTTAATTCTTGATCAATGGATTCAATATCTTTAGAAAATCTATTCATGATTCTACCAATTGGTGTTGAATCATAAAATCTTAAACGTGCTCTTAATACCTTAGATAAAACTACTTTGAACATTCTTGAAGAAGCTTGAATACCAGCGAAATAAGAAATAACTAATCTGCATGATGAAGAAATAGCAATACCAACACCCAATAGACCATATATAGTAATATAGTAAACTGTTTCATCATATTCCTTTAAGATTCTCATTTGATTACCAAAAGATTGATATTGGACATATAATGATAATAGTGAATTTTTCATCATAGAAGGAATACCATAAATATGATTATAACTAGTAGTATAAATGTTAATGTTATCACTACTAGCAGCCCATTTACGAACCCACCAAGATTGACCAATCATAAAAGCTTGACCAAGAACAAATATAGATAAAATTAATAAAAAGACTTTTGAACCACCAAACAAAGTACCATACCATTTATAAACTTCTAATGAAACAACACCATCACTTTTGGTTTCTTCTTCAATCAATTTACCCTTTTTCAAATTTTCCAATTCTTCAGCATTTTGATCAACCAATGGATTATGATGATTTGCATCTTCTTCTTCAGCTTGTTGTAATTTTGATTTTAATTTTTGAACTTCAATACTTTGACTTTGTAAATTTACACTTGAATTAGCTCTTGAAACAATACTTGATTTAATCATTTCATCATCAGCACCAAGAACACCATCAGCTAATAACTTTTCTGGTGTACCTTGATTGATAATTTTACCATTTTCCATCATAACAACATGTTCTGCAGATTTAACAGTTAATGCAACATTATGAGAAACTAAAAGAACTGTTCTATGCTTCATTAAAGGACCAGAAATGCAATTATCATAAATCCAAAGAGCAGTATGTGAATCAACAGCACTTAAACAATCATCTAATAAAACATGCTTTGAATTTGAGTATAAAGCTCTTGCTAAAGAAACTCTTTGCTTTTGACCACCTGATAATGTGATACCTTTTTCACCAATTTCAGTTTGATCACCAGCTTCTAAAATTTCAAAATCTCTTGTTAAACCACAAGCTTTAACAGCTTTATTATAACGTTCTCTATCAAATGGTGAAGCAAAAATAATATTATTTCTAATAGAATCGTTTAATAACCAAGCAGATTGTGAACAATACGCAATAGAATCAGTGAATCCATTTTCATCAATTTCTAAATCTTCTCTAGCTTTATAACCTGGTAAATAAACTTCACCATTAATTAATTCCATTTCACCTAATAAAGCCATTAATAAAGAAGTTTTACCACCACCTGTTGGACCAATAATAACATTTAATTTACCAATTTTAAAATCAACGGTAAGATCTCTTAATTTAAAATCAGTACCAGATTTTGAATTCCAACTAAAAGTAGCATCTTTGAAACCAATTTTATTATTTCTAATTTTTGATGAAGTTAATTGTTCATATTTTGTAGTTTCTTCTTCATCTAAAAATTCTTGAACTCTATCTAATGAAACTTTTGATTGAATAACAAAGTTTAACATTTCAGAAAATTGATCTAATGGAGCTCTTAATAAATTGAATAATGATAAGGCAGTGAAAGCAATTGGAGTAGTTAATCTTTGATGAGCAATAAAGATATAACAACCAAAACTGACCATTGTGACAATTGTTGGTGTAATTAACCAAACAGCTGTAGAAGCAACCCATAAAATAGATCTTTTCTTTAAAATACTTAATTCTTCATGTCTTAA
The DNA here is from genome assembly GCA_030563805.1 of Ruyongia namnaoensis. Lineage (NCBI taxonomy): Eukaryota > Fungi > Ascomycota > Saccharomycetes > Phaffomycetales > Wickerhamomycetaceae > Ruyongia > Ruyongia namnaoensis. The sequence continues at coordinate 17,671 of JAJMKA010000095.1, forward strand.
TTTTAAAATTTGTTCTTTAAATTTATCTTCCCATGCAAAAAATTTAATAATTCTAATAGCTTGGAAAGTTTCATTTAATTTTTGAATTCTTTTATCAGTAACAGCTAAAGATTTCTTTTGTAATTCACCAACCATACGAGCTAATTTATAATTAATTGGTGTTAAAAGAATGATTGCTAAAGCACCAACTAAAGCACTCCAACCTAATAAATTGTATAATAAGTAAATTGAAATGAAAACCATACAAGTTGCACCAACAAACGCATGTAAATAAGCACAAACTTCACTAATTTTATAAGCATCAACAGCCATTAAATTAATGATTGCACCAATATTTCTTGAAGATTTTGTACTTTCTTCATCTCCATCTTGTTCATCTTCAATTTTACCAACTTCAACATCAACATCAAGAGTAGGAACAATTGTAGTAACTTCATCTTCTTTCTTTTCAGAATCATCTTCAACATCAGTAGCAGAAACTTTTCTTCTTAAAGCTTTAGCATAAATTTCACTAATAACAATAGATTTTAATCTAATACAAACTCTTCTACCAAAGAATAAAGCTTGACCAGAACTAATTGAACCTAATAATTTAAAAGCAAACATTGAAAATACATAGAACCAAGCTAAATTTTTTGAAGTTGAATTTTGATCTTCAACATATTCTAAAATTTTTTTTAATAATAAAGTTGGAGCAAATAAAATAATTGATTCCATTAAAGCCCAAAAAGCTTGTAATAATAAATAATTTTTAAAAAAGAATATAACTCTTTTTGAAAAATTCCAATTTGGAGTTTTTTGACTATATTTTTTAAAATTTTTAACAACATAATAAGAATAATCATCCATTTTTAAATCCCAAATTTGATCAATTTTTAAAGTATCTTTATAAGCTTGCCATATTAAAGGATCAGCCCAACTAAAAGTAATAAATTTGAATAAATTTGTTATTGGTTCAGGTGAAGGTTTAATTGAAGTACCAGTTATATAAACTGAAGGAATTTTGTAACCAATTTTTGAAGTTAATAAATTAATAAATAATAAAGTTACAATTAAAAAATGAATTTTAAAGAATAAAGGATTTGAAGTATGACCAATTAAAGCTGATCTAAATTGAAAGAATGCAGGAATCCATAAGAATAGATAACAAACATAATTGTTTACCCAAAGATTTGGTATACAATTTAAAATGAATTTATTTTGATCATTAATATTAATTAATCTAATTAAATTAGTTAATAATAACCAAATCCAAAGAGTTAATTGATTATTTGAACGTTTAAAATATAATTGAACAATTATTTGTAATAGAAGTAAAAGGAATTCAAATATAACTCTTAATTTTTCAATATTTGATCTCTTTATTTGTTTTAAATCACCATGAACTTCACCATTTAATTTAACTGGAGGTAAAGAAGAAATATCATAATGACTAATTTTAATCTTTTCTGTAAAATTTTCTGATAAAGAAGGATTTAATAGAGGTTGATATTCTTGATTGGTACTCTTTATTATATTTCTATAATTAAGAATTGATTTGATAATTATAACAGATGATGATATTGTTAAAATTAATACTGGGATTTCATTCTCAAAATACACATGTCTAGCACACTTTGAGAAATCATCGAAATCCCAAAGTTTTTCACAAGTGTGTTTCATTGTTCCTAATGAATTTTGTATTTTAAAACAAGAAGAATAGAGAACAAAAGAATAAGAATATCAACTTTAAATAGAATAAATAGAATAAATATAAACAAAAGTAAGAAAAATTATTTCAATTTCCCCTATTAAAATAATTTCAAATTTAAATGGGAAATTAAAACCGAACACCACGAATTTTCTGCCTACAAAATTTAAGTTATTTCAATGAGTAATTGCAAGTATTTCTATTAATATATGGTTGATCAATCTATATAGGGAAGTTATATACTGTATCTGGGTTTAATTAATATTGGTTTACATACAATAAAATGAAAAAAAGGCAAAGAAAAAAGTGAAAAAAAAAATTAGTAATAATAATGGGTCATTGTGTGTAATAGACCATGCAAGTAATAGATTAATATAATAATGGATAGGTATTATCATATAGCTTTTAATATTTTAAATTTTGTTATTGAGAGATTTTTTTTCATTCTCTCTAATTTTGAACTCTAGCATCAACAGCAACAGTGGCTTTAATTGGATGATCATTAAATTTAATGTTGTTGAATTTAGAAACTTTTTCATCAATAGTTGAACCTGATAAATCTAAAGTAACGAAACCAAAACCTTTATTTCTTCTTTCAATTTCTTTACCTTCAGCTTTAATTTTATTTAATCTTGCTCTTGGTAATACTTTAAATGGGATAACAACTCTTTTAACTTTTTCACCTTGAGATTCAAAGAAAGCTTGTAATTGTTGAGGAGTAACTAAAGTTTGTAAATTTGAAATATAAAGAGTATTATCTAATTTAGTAGCTTTTGATAATGGAACTCTTGGTTTTGGAGTTATTGGTTTTGAAGTTTTTGGAGTTGGAGTTGGTTTTGATTCAATTGATTTTGGTTCAATAGGTTTCTTTGGTTCCTTTTGTTTCTTTTCAGTTTCAACTTTATCTTCAGCTTTAGTTTCAACAGTTTTAGCTTCAACTTCAGCAGCTTTCTTTTCAGCCTTTTTAGCTTTCTTTTCTTGCTTTTTTTCAGCAATTACTTTTGTAAAATCAGTTTTTGGTTTTGGACGTCTTAAATAAATCTTTCTATCTTTAAAATTGAAATCAGTAAATTTTTCAACAATTGAATCTAAATCTTCATCTTGATTTTTAAAAGTAACAAAGAAATAACCTTTTGATTGAGGAATTGAATCTTGTTTCTTTCTATATGTTCTTCTCTTTGGGATTTCAATTGAATCAATGGAATAATCTTTAAACAATTCCTTTATTTCATCTTCAGTGGTTAAGTAATCAATGTTACCAACGTATAATTTATTTTTTGGTTGTTGTTGTTCAATTGAAGTTGATTCTGGGGCTGACATTTTTCTTTAATTAAAAGTTTGGGGTTTGATCTTTTGTTTTTATATAACACACACAAAAAAATAGGGTCTTAATAGATTTTTTTGTAAATTTTGGTAATTCTTTTAATTTAAATTAATTATAAATTTAAAAGAAGTTTTGAATGATTTGTTTTTAATTCAAATTTAACTAAATTTAATTGTTTTTATAAAAAAATAAGAAAGAAGAAAGAAAATCGTCGTCGAATTTTTCAATTTTTCTTCGATTTTTCCAAAAATTTCTGCCAAAAAAAATTTATTAAAAAAATACAAAAAGATCAATTTTAGAAGTCTTGTGATTAAATTTATTTATTGATTTGAATTGTTATTTGATTTATTTGTTTATTTGTAATTTTAATTGATTTTTTAGTTTTTGTTTGGTGTTTCTAGCTTAAATATTGATGTTGATTGTAATTGAAAACCCAGTTTTGTCTCTCCCCCATACATTTTAATACATATCAGAACAACAATATAATTGTTACTTTTTAGTTAATGTTTTTAAGTAATAATATTAATCATTTCTCAATAAATACAATTAACTACAAACAAACACTATATATCAGTTAAATAAGCCAAAATTTTGTAAGTTTTCCCAAGTCACGTGACCAGCCGCTCTAAAGTATGTTCTAATAACGCCTCAAACAAAAATATTCCAATCCGTGATAGTTTAGTGGCTAGAATCACCGTTTGTCGTTTAGGCAGAACATGGTAGACCGGGGTTCAATTCCCCGTCGCGGAGCATTATTTTTTTATGTTTTTGGCGTAATTTTTTTTGGCGTTTCAAAATTGTTAAAAAAAACAAAAAAAAAAACACCAAAAATCAGAAATCAGAAATCAGAAATCAGAAAACAATTGCCACCACCATTTTTTTTTTTATCTTTTGCAAACACAAGACCATTCACTTTACTCTATATCATCTACTTTAGTATACCCTTCCCTCCTTAAAATCTAGTACTATATCAACACCAATAATGAACTATCAACATTTCAACGATAATTCTGGTCCTATTGATCTAAGTACTGCCCCTAATTCTTCATCTTACATTAATCAACCTTCTTCACAATCTTCTTATTATTCAAATCAATTCTGGAGAAAACCTTCAACTTATTCACAACCTCAATCTTCTTCTCAATACCCAAGATCTTCATCAATATTTAACAATAACCAACAACCTCAACAACAACAACAATCTGATAATTCTGATGATCATCTTAAAATTGATTTAAAAATTAAAGAATCTCAAATAGAGACTCTTGAATTAGAAATTCAAAGATTAAATGATATAATTTCTTCAATTAATTCAAATTCAAATTCAAATTCTCAAAATATTTTATCAAATGATTTTAATGATATTAATAATAATAATTTTATGATTCCAAATTCAATTAATGAATTATTTAATAAATTAAATGATAATTATAATTCAACTTTAAAAGAATTAAATCAAACAAAATCAAGATTAGAATCTTTAATTACTGCTATTTCTTTAAATCCTTCAAATCAATCAACTTTAAATGGTAGATATGATGAATTAGAAATTTCTCATAAATTAATTATTAAATTAGAAAATTTACAATTAGAGAATAAACAATTATTTAAAATGTTAAGTTTTGGTAAATCAAAAGAATTTGAAATTGAATTAAATTTATTAAAAAAAGAAAATTTAGAATTAAAAGAAAAATTAAAGAAATATGAATCATTAAATTAGAATTTTATACATTGAGAATAAAATCAGTTTTTGCTAATACTTATTAACTAGAAATAAAAAAAAAGAATAAAAATATAAACATTACTCACTTTTTAATGGACCAATTAACCCTTATTATAATCAATTCATAAGTTTTTTTTCTTTGCACTTTAACTATTTTATCCATTCATATAAAAGACAAACAAAAAAGAAAGGCATAATAAGAACAATTGCTATCAAATACATTATTATTATTATTATTATTATTTACATACTATGAACTCTTTTTCACCTTCAAACCATTTTTTTCCTCCTTCAAATGATTATTAAATCTTGAAAATGAACATTATGTATTATCTTGCTAATTTCTACTACAACTAACCTATATATTATTATTATTTTCAATTATACCATTATTATGATTAATTCAATTCTATATGTCATATACATATCTTGCATTCCTGCTAAATCTCTTATTGTAGTAATCGTAATATGAAGTTGAATATTAAATCGTATGAAGTTACAAATTAAGAAGAATTAATAGATAAATATTTATATAATTAATATTACTTCTTTGCAAAGAAATTCATTAATGAACTTTGTTTACCATTTCCTAATTTTTGTTTCTTTGTATTTGAAGGAATTGGTGCTGTTGATGATCTTGCATTTGGTTTTGATTTTGGTGCTTCCTTTTCCTTCTCTTTTTCAACTGGTTTAGATTTAGGTTTTGGTGCTGGTTTAGCTTTTGGTTTAGCCTTGGTTACAAGATATCCATCTTCATCATAATATTGTTCAGGTTCTTCTTCAACTACTTCAACTTCTTCTTCTTCAACTGCTTTAACATCTTCTTCTTTGGTCTTGGATTTATTTTCTTCTTTTTGACTTTGAGTCATACTAAATGAACTATCAAATATTGATTCTAATTCTTCTTTACTCTCTTTCTTAGGTTCAATTTTTTCTTTCTCTTTCTTTATATCTTCTTCCTTTACTTCTTCAATATCTGATTCAATCATAATTTCATCTTCATCATCAGAAAACATACTCTCTAATTCTTTTCTCTTCTTCTCTTGTTCAATTTGTTGTTTTGTTTTAATCTTTTCAACATTCTTACTTTCTTTAACTTCAATATTATCTGAACCCTCTTTATCTTCAACTTTAGGCTTCTTTGATTCTATTGGTGTTGGTGTTTTACGTTGTCCAAAATTCAATGTCTTTTGCTTTGGTCCTTCTTTCTCTGTTGATGTTGTTGTAGTTGGCTTCTTATTACGTTCAAGAATAGCTTGATAACTTAAACCCATATTCATTGGTTTCTTTGTAGTTGAAGATGTAGATGGTTTTGTTTTTGAATCTTTTGAAATTGATGATGAAATTGAAGCCTTTTCACTCTTGGTTACAGGTAAAGTAGTTGGACGTGTTGCCTTTCTCTCTTCTTGTTCATTCTTAATAACTTCAGGTCCTCTAACAATACCATAAATATCTATATTCTCTTTAGTTATTGGAAATTCATTAAGTTTTGACTTTATAATACTAGCACAATCTGTAAGTTTAATCTTTGATAAACCATATACTTGTAATAATTCTATTTCATCAAGAGTATCTTGATCTGATAAAGTTTCTGTCAGTTTAATAACTTTATTCCCCTTTAATTTACCAACTATTAAATAAGTTGTAGTTAAATCTTTATGATTTTGTTGATATGAATATAGCAATCTCTTTGAATCTCCAACTGATATTTCCAATAGACGTGAAAGAATTCTATAAGTTATTGGTCTTTCGTTGTCATAGATCTCAGAATCTAAAACATCAAATGCTTTGTCTTTCAGGCTCATTATAAAGTAAGTTTGTGAATACTTATTTGTTGCTCTAATACTTTCTTTTCAACAACAAACACGCTTTAATTAATTTTTTGTTTATAAAAAAAAAAGACGCGATGCCAGAAAATCATCATAATAAAGAAATAAAGAAATGAAATCTACAATTGATCATTACAACTTCATCTGTAATAACCCAGTAAGCTCTATATATTTAGCTAGTGATTTATACTATTATAGTATCTACATTATTTGTTTAAAATTAATACATATTATTAATTTTTTTTAATCTATCATTACACATTAATAAAACAAAAAGAACAAATCAAATTTCAAAACAATTCTTAACTTTATCCTCTAGCTTTTCTCATTTTCATCATAACTTCTAAGAATTTACTTTCAATTTCATACATTTCTTCATTGTCTAATCCCTTTAAGACTTCTTCTTTAGCAAAATTATCAAAGAAATTGATTGTTTCTTGGAAAATTGAAGAACCTTTGTCTTTAACAATAATTTCATTAGTAGAAGAGTCAATAATTTTATCTTCTTCATTACATACCTTTTTATTTTGCTCAGTTTCTAAACCATCATCTTCATGTGGTCTTTTGTTATCAATTGAAAAAGTTCCAGAATATTCTTCATAATCTATCTCAACTACATCATCTTCATCTTCTTCTTCTTCATCAAGTTTATGACCTAATGCTTCAAGTTCTTTCTCAACAATACTCTTTGTCTTCTGAGCCTTAGTAAGAGCAGGTAGTGATTCAGTTTGTGGTACTTCAACTGTTTTAGAGTCTTCTTGTGTAACATTAAAACTTGAATCTTCATATTGCATATTTCCATGATTATCAACATAAACATAATCAGTACTATTATTAATTTCATTAACATTACCACTATCAGTAGAAACAATTCCATCAATTGTTTTCTCATAATGATTTGAATCAACTATATCATCTTGTGTTGATTCCCTACTAGAAGCTGAATCAATACTTTCTTCAATATCTTTAGATATAGGTCTTGCTATAACAGCCATAATTTTTTTAGGATTAACAACTCTACCAACATCAGTAACAACTATAGGTTTAACAATAGCTACATCAGATTCAGAAGGATCTACTGGTAATTCAGATGTTTCAGTAATCTGAGGCTCTGGATTATTAGTCAGCTCTTTATCAACTTCAATATCTTTCACTGTATCAACAGAACTATTTTCTTCATCATTTATGTCATTAGCAGCTTCTGGATCATCAACAATAGTAGATTCATTGACTTCTGGAGATTCATTTAATTCAGTAGCAACATTAACATTTTCATCACCTTCAGATTCAAGGAATGGATTATCCTCTATTTGGTCCTCTTCAATAATTGGTTCAATTAATTCAGCAGATACAGATTCAATTTCAATTTGAACAACATTATCAACAATATCACTGTTATCACTTGGAGTTTCATCAATATTACCTAATAACTCTATACTTTCAGCTTTAGAATCTTGTGATTCTGACTTCTCTTCAATAACTTGAGTATCAACAAGATTTTCTGGAGGGGTAGAAACAACATCATCTTCAACAAAATCTTCAGTTAATTCCATAGAAATTTCTCTTGCATTTTCAGTAACAGGTTCATTTTGATTCTCAATATCAATTTCAGTGTTTACTGAAGTTTCTTCTTCCAATTTTTCAGTATCATCTATAGGTGTATCAATGACTTGGGTATCATTTATCAAAGGTTCAGTTGATTTATCAGCATCTTGACTTGAAACTTGATTATTAATCTCAATCTTCTCATTATCAACAGACTTTTGTAATTCTATTTTTCTTTCATTATCAAATGCTATATCAATTTCTTGATCAGTATAAATTTTAACATCTTTAATATTGTAATTTTCCAAGTATAATTTTGAATTTGGAATTGAATCTAAATCAAATTTATTACCATATAAAAATAAATTTAAAGCACCTTTTAAATAATCAGATCTACCATTACCAACAGAACTATTTAAATGAACATCAAGTGAAACAAATAATTTTAAACCATGTAAAATAAATTCATCCAGTAATTCAGAATCAATATTTGATAATTCAATCAGATAATAATTAAAAAATTTATAAAACTTTAAATGAACATTACTTTCATAAACATTTTTAGGATCAATAACGTTATAATAAATTAATTCTTTCATAGATTTTAAAAAACATGAATTTGTTGAAACAAAATATCTAAAAATTTTCAAATTAAATTCAGGATTCTTTAATTCTAACATTTTAGTAATAGTTCTAATTGTAATTGATCTAAAATTTTCAAATTGTTTATCTTCACAAATATGAATAATTGTCATTATTCCATCTTCTGACCAATTTGAAATTCCAATTTTTTGAAATACAACATCAATTAAAGCATCAGGTTTCTTTGCAATTAATAAGAAAAGATTTTTTAATAAATTCACAGTTTTTGGAATTTTCTCTATTATACGAGAAATAGCAAATATATCATTTGTTGGTAATTCTGGTTCAAATATTTTGGATTCCATAAAATTTGTAATATAATGTAAAACTGAATCATCAATATTATCATCTTTTAAAATATATTCAAAAATTTTATATTGAAAAGATTTTAAATTATTCATAAATAATTTTAAAACTTCAACAGGTTTAGTAGTTTTAAATTCTAAAGAAATTTTTGTAAATATATGCATGTATAAATTATCAGTATTATCAGTTAATTCACCTTTATTATTTCTTCTGTAAAAAATTTTTGAACCAAAATTAGCTTTTAATAATAAAATAAATCTATTAATATATTCTAATTTAGTTGTATCTTCTAAATCAACAAGATTTAAAATAAAAGAATCAAATAAAAGTTTATAAGAATCAATAATTTCAAATAAATTTGACATTACTTCTTGATTCATATTTGGATTAATATTATTTTTAACAGAATTCATTAAAATTGAAATTGTATTTAATTTAAATTTTAAAGGAATTAAATTATCTGATAAAATATTATTAATAATAAATTGTAAAATTGATGTATGACTTTTAAAAACTGTAATTAATGGTAAAGGTGATAATTCTTTTAAATCAAAACGATCATTAACCAAAACTTTAATTAAATAATAATCATAAGAATTAATAGTTCTTAAATTTGAATTAATTAAATGATTAAAAACTTTAATAGTATTAATTTTAAATTCTAAAGAAGAAGATTTCATAAAAGTTGATAATGATGGTGATAAATAATTTTCCCAAATAATCCATAAATGATCTCTATTTATTGGATTATTAATTAAAGAATATGATAATTGAACTAAACAATTAATTAAATTAATACCTTGTTGATCTTTTGTTAATAAAGAAGTTTTTAATTGAAAAATTTCAAATAAATAACCTAAAGAAATTGAATCTTTTGGAATAATTATATTTCTATTAAAAATATAAGGTAAACATCTCCAAGTTTTTAAAGCATTAATTCTTGTTTCTAATTGAGGTGATAAAAGTGCAAGATTAACAATTTGAAACCATTTTTCAACAGATGGTAAAAAATCTTTTAAATTATTTGAATCATTATAATATAATAAAGTTATTGAAAACCAAATATCTAAAGCAACTTTGGCATCAGATTGAGTTATCATTGAAGTTAATTTATCATTTAAAAATGCAAAAGTATTTTGATTTAAATCTATTTGACTAATAGTTGAATTTAATTGAATAGTTGATTGAGAAAATGATAAAGTTTTATTAATTTTTGAATTTAAAATTTCTTTTAATTCAAAATTAACAATTTTTGAATTAATAAAAGTTTTTGAACAATCTAATAAACATTGAGAAGTTGTTGAAAGAATTTTTTGATGAGAAATAATTTGAAAATCACAAATATATTGAAATAATAAACCAATCCAAATTTTAACATTTTTTTCCATCATTATTGGATGATTAATTATTAAAGATCTTAAAGTATTAATTTTATCAGTTGTTAAAGAAATTGAATTATATAATTTAATATTTAAAACTGAGAATAAAATTTTTTCTTGAATTGAAATTTGTAAAATTGAAGAAATTTTATTATCTTTTAATAATTGTAAATTTGCTGATAAAATACTTTTTGAAACTTTTTTATTTGATAAAATTAAAATTGAATGTTTTATAAACCATTTTGCTAAATCTGAATTTTCTTTTGATTTTTTAAAAAAATTTAAAACTAATTTTGAATTTGATAATAAATTTGTTGCAAGTTTTGTTAATTGAACTAAAATTCTAATAGCAAAAGGATCAATAATTAAATTATTAATTGGAGTTGGAGAATTATTTGTTGAATTTGGTATTAAAATTTGTTGTTCAATTAATTCAATATCTTTTTTAATTAAATTAACTAAATTTTGTAAATTATCTAATAATAATAATAATTTTTTATCATCTAATTCTTTTAATAAAAGATTTATTGTTGCATAAATTTCAAATTTTCTTTTACAATCTTTTAATTGTAAAACGTTTAAACCACCAATTAAAAGTTCACTAAATCCAATAAATTCATTATAATTTGGTGGAATTGTTGCAATAACACCAATATCCCAAAAATCTATTGTTGAAGTTTTATTATTACCAAATATTTTATTATTATTAGTTAAAATTTTATTTGATTTAGAAGGAGATTTTAATTTTGTTAAAGAAATCATTTGTGGAGGTGGTATATTTTTCAGTATTGATTTATTTGGAGTTGAAAGATTTGAATAATCAGTTATTGGTGATGATGGAGTTGCATTTTGAATTAATTCAGTTGCAAATAAAACTTTTTTCCTCTTTATTGGTGAAGATTTTGGTAAATTATTTTTAGTTATACGACTCTCACTTTGAGTATTACGACCTGTTGTTTTTGAATTTAATCTATCTGGTGAAGGAGATGGTAATGAACTATGTCTAATTGGAGATGATATTGATATTAATTTTATTGTTGAAGGTTGAGGTAGAGATGAGATTGTAGGTAAAGAGGATAATTGAGAGTTCAGTAGTTGAAGACCTCTTGTAGTTAGAGGAGATGAATTATCGTTGTTGTCAGTTTGAGATAGAGTTATTTGAGTATTGACACCACTAAAGTAATTGCCATCATCTGTATCACTCCTTCCTCTCTTTAAACTGTTTGGTGTCATTGTAGCCTTAGCAGACGGTAGACTGACCAGTTTTCTTCTGACCTTAGCTCTTGCACCTTTCTTTGCCATCACTTCTACTTCTATTGAATACTGTTGTCCTTTAAATAAATAAATAACTATATAAATTTAAATTAGACGCGCTTCAATTTTTTTTTTTCCTGAAATTTTCGTGGATTTCCTTTTTGGGTAATTTCCGTTTTGGGACCGAAATCATAAAATCTCCCTAATTTTTTTAATTAAAGAAAAAAACGCCCAATTTTAATAACAACAACTAATTACTAGAAAGTAGAAAGTAGAAAGTCAATTCAACATGTCTTTAGATCTGAAAAAGATTAAAAAGATCTTTCAAAGTTCTACAAAGAAGGGGGAGACCTATGAACTACAAGCTGGTCTTAACTCTCAATACCCAAATGTTCGTAAATCAACTATTAAACAAGTTATTCAACAAATGACTTTAGGTAAAGATTTATCATCATTATTCCCTGATGTTATTAAAAATTTAGCAACTACAGATCTTAAATTAAAAAAATTATGTTATCTTTATTTAATGAATTATGCAAAATCAAAACCTGAATTAGTTATTTTAGTTATTAATACTTTTATTAAAGATTGTGAAGATCCAAATCCATTAATTAGAGCTTTAGCAATTAGAACAATGGGATTAATTAAAGTTGATAAAATTATTTCTTATCTTTCAACTCCATTAAGAAAAACTTTATTAGATGAAAATCCTTATGTTAGAAAAACTGCTGTTTTAGGTATTTTAAAATATTATAAATTAGATAAAGAAAAATGTAAACAAGATGGGTTTATTGAATTATTAATGAAATTATATAATGATGAAAATAATCCAATTGTTTTATCAAATATTTTAATTACAATTACTGAAATTAATGAAGATTCTTCAATTGAAAATCCTGAATTAAAAATTGATTTAAATAATGATAAATTAGATCATTTATTAGTTTCTTTAAATGAATGTAATGAATGGGGTAGAATTAATATTTTATCTTTTTTGGTTAATTTTAAATATAATAATGATCAATCAACTCTTTTAATTGAAAGAATTTTACCTCAATTACAACATTCAAATCCTTCAGTTGTTTTATCAACAATTAAATTAATTTTATTAAATATTAATAATAATAATAATGATGAAGAAATTGATGAAGAAATTAATGAAAATATAATGAAAAAATTAGCAACTTCTTTAGTTTCTTTAATTTCAACTCCTTATGAAATTCAATACGTTATTTTAAAAAATATTCAAACAATTTTAATTAAAAAATATCCAAATTTATTATCAAATTATTTTAAAATTTTTTTTGTTAAATTTAATGATCCATTATATTTAAAATTAAGTAAATTAAATATTTTACAAAATTTAGTTAATGAAAAAAATTGTTTATTCATTTTAAAAGAATTAAAAGAATATGGTTATGAAATTGATTTAATTTTTGTTTCTGAATCAATTAAAATTATTGGTGAAATTGGTATTAATTTCCCAAAATTTAAAATTAAAGTAATGGAAATTTTAATTGAATTAATTGATAGAGATTTAAATTCAACAATAATTCAATTAATTAATTTATTAAGACAATTTAAAGATTTAAATAATTCAATTTTACCTTTATTAATTCAAAAATTTCAAGAAATTTCAAAAGATGAAACTTTAATTGAAATTATTTTTATAATTGGTGAATATAATAATCAAATGTTTAATGAAGATTCAAAAGATTTAATTAATGATTTAATAAAAAATTTTATGGAATTAGATCAAGAATTACAATCAATTTTATTTATTACTTTAATTAAATTAAATATTAAATATAAAATTTATAAAGAAGAATTAAATAATATAATTAAAAAATATGATGAATTAAATATTGAAATTAAAGATGAAATTTATCTTTATTGGAGAATTTTATCAAATGGTGATGAAAATTTATCAAATGAATTAATTTCTTCAATTAAATTAAATTCAATTAAATTAAATGATGAAAATAAAAATTTAAATATTGATATTTTAATTTCTGAATTAGGTAATTTAAATTCAATTTTCCCTGATAATAATATTGAAAATTCAAAACAAACAAATTTAATTAAAAAATTTGATGATTTAAAATTATCAAATTTAGTTAATGATGAAAATTTATTAGATATGGAAGATAATAATGATAATGATAATATTAATAATAATTCTTCAAATCAAAATTCTTTTAAATTAGATAAAGATTTAATTGATAAAGATTTATTAGATTTATTTTAGATTAAGAAAAATATGCAAATTTAAAAAAGATATATGTGTTTTTAAAGTAAATAAGATTTAAAAAAAAATAAATAATAAAAGTTTATATTTTGAAATATTGTAAAATTAAAATCGAAAATTACATATATATGTTCAATCTTTACTAATAAAGAAAGAAATAACATCATATAAAAGCTGGGTTATAAACATATGTATCTAATATACAATAGATATCCAAGAGATAATAAAATCATCAACTTCTTTTCATGGATATCTTAATTCCTTTCCCTTGATATCATCAAAATCATCTGATAGAAGAAGATGTGCTTCTAGTAATTGGACTACTAGAAGATGTAGAAGTAGGAGTAGTGATTGAACTATTAAATTTCACTTTAGGAGCAACCAGTGAGTTCAAAGCTAACGTAGAATCACAAATATTTGATATAGTTGATTTATTATACTTTGAATCATAGAATAGATTTTCTTGTTTATTTGATTGATAAAAAGCAATTGTAATACCTAGTAATTTCTTATGAGTTTCTTCTGAAAGCACAAATGAATTCTTTGATCTTGCTAAAGAATGAAAGCTATACGTTTCTAAATTAACAACCTTACTAGTTGAATTTCCAAAATATTCAATTTTTGGACCTAAAAATTTAATATTTGCAATTGATTCAATATCTTCAATGATTAAATTATAAGAATTGAATCTTGTTTTATAATATTCGATTTTAACATAAGCAACAGCAATTTCACCAGGGTATAACCTAGTAAAAGTATCTTTATCATCTAACTTGTTACATTGATCAATAATTGAATCAACTTTCCAAATAGACAAACCATATAAATTGCTAAAGATATCAATCATTGCTGGTCGCAGATATATTGAACAAGAAGTAGTAGTGAAATTAAAAATTAAATTATATATATCACTAATAATAGAATTTTGAGTTAGCTTGCTAATATATAACTTTTCATCTATTTGAGTAAAATCATCAGATTGAATATTCTTATAATTCTCTTTGTGAGTATTAAAACATTCTTGAAATAAAATATCAAAAGATTCACTTTTATCTGGAAAATTAGAAATAATAGTTGGTTTATAAAGACAACTTGCAGTATCATCAGCTCTGTTATAAAAATCATTAAAATTAGAATCACCATAAACAATTGAAGTAATTTCTTTATTATATCTAGAAAGATAATCCTTTCTTTTCTCTAAAACAACATTGTTTTCAATATTTGACAACATTGATTCATCAAACAGAGGAACAAAATTTAATAATCTTTGTGTAATGCAAAAGTGTGAAATTTTTGATAATTTAATTTTAAAATCAACATTATTCTCTATTTCATATAAATCTGCAATAGTTTTTCTTGGTTTCTTTAAATTCTTTGTAGTATTCAGTATTTAATGTTATAAAATCTTCAAACATTGTATTTACAAATTCATTAATTATTGATTTGACGTTATTTTCAACAGAATTTTGGAAAGGCCTCATAGCTTTAACCACGACCAGACCGTTGATTCGATCTTTGATTTTCTACTTTTTTTATTTGGAGCAAGAGCTTTGCAGCTATCAAGGCTGAACTCTTTAGTGATAAATAATACGTTGGTTTCACTTTTATAATAAGTTTCACGTGTATAATCACTTGATTCTAACTTGTTATTATTTTGTCTTTTTAATACTTCATTGATATAGGCAGCTAGAGATATCAAGTTTTTTGGAGTTGGATTTACAGTAGGTTCAGGTTTTGCTTGTGCCCATGGTAGTATAGGTTCAGATTTTGCTTGTGCCCATGGTATTTGAGTAGAGCCAAATGAATACATTCTTAATGATTGGTTTAATTTATATTGGAAATGTTGTTGATGGTTAGGTTAAATCAAAGGGGGAAATGTCAAACCTCCAGACACCACCTATCTAGAATGTAAAATGTAAAATACTATAGATCACATCGACAATAGATATAGTTATCACTAGAGAATAGAGATAACATAGACAGCATGATCAGAACCGTAACTACTAATAGAGAATAGTAACTACACACAATTCAAGGTATTAGTGAATACTGACAGAAAAAAAAACAAATATCTAGGAAATTATTGTGAGTGAGATAGGCGGATCAGAAAACTAATAATTACTACTAATAAAAAATCACATAAAACAATTATAAAATCTAATATACAAGACATATTCAATAGTTCATAGTAAAAACATCAGTCATCAATTAATAATTAATTATTTTTCATTAATATCTAAAACTTCTTCAAAATCGTGTGATAAAGAAGGTGTAATATTAGTAATAGGACTATTAGCAGGTGTAGAAGCAGGAGTAGTTTTTGAACTATTGAATTTCATTTTAGGAGCAACCACTGAGTTTAATTGTAATGTTGAATCACAAATCTTTGATATAGTCAATCTATTATACTTTGAAGCATAGAATGGATTTTGTTCTTTATTTACTTGATAAATATTAATTGTAACACCTGGTAATTTTTCATAAGTATTTGCAGGAAGAATAAAACTCTTTCTTATTAAACAATGGAAATTATACTTTTCTAAATTAGAAACTTTGGTTGAATTTCCAAAATATTCAATTCTTGGTCCTAAAAATTTAATATTTGCAATTGATTCAATATCTTCAATAATTAAATTATGAGAGCTAAATTTTGTCTTATTATAATCAATAGTAATGTATGCAACAGCAATTTCACCTGGGTATAAACTAGTAGGAATATCTTTATCATCTAACTTATTACATTGATCAATAATTGAATCAACTTTCCAAATAGATAAACCAAATAAAATATAATCAAAATCAGCAATAATTGGAGGAATATATGTTGAACTAGCAGTTGTCGAATCAAAAATTAAGTTATATATATCACTAATAATTGAATTTTGTGTCATCTTGTTAATATATGAGATTTCATCTCTAAAATCTTCACACTGAATATTTTTGTAATTTTGTTTGTGACTATTAAAACATTCTTGAAATAAAATATCAAATAATTCATTTTTATCTGGTGAGGAAATAATAGTTGGTTTATAAAGACAACTTGCAGTATCATCAGCTTTATTATAAAAATCATTGAAATTAGAAACACCATAAACAATTGAAGTAATTTCTTTACGATTACTATAAGTACTAGCATTGCTATAGCTCATTTTTTTCTCTAAAGCAACATTTTTTTCAATATTTGATAACATTGATTCATCAAACAAAGGAATAAAATTTAATAATCTTTGTGTAATGCAAAAGTGTGATATTTTTGATAATTTAATTTCTGAACCAATATTATTCTCTATTTGATATAAATCAATAGTTTTTCTTGGTTTCTTTAAATTCTCTTTGTAACATTCAGTATTTAATGTTATAAAATCTTCAAACATTTTATTGACAGATTCATTAATTATTGATTTAATATTATTTTTGACAGAATCTTGGAAAGGTCTCTTAGCTTTTTCCTCTCTAGCTAATATTGATTCTTCAGAACTATAACCACGACTAGACCATGAATCATGATGTGATTTTTGAATATCTTCTACTTCTTTATTTGGAGCAAGAGCCTCACAACTATTGATATTGAAACTTTTAGTAATAAATAATACGTTGGTTTCATTTTTATAGTCACTTGATTCTAACTTGTTATTCTTTTGTCTTTTTAATACTTCATTGATATAAGCAGCTAGAGATATCAAATTCTTTGGAGTTGGAGGGACTGTAGGTTCAGCTTTTGCTTGTGCCTTATATGTTTGAGTGGATCCAAATGAATACATTCTTAATGATTGATTGGTTCTTGTATAGATTTAAAAATAGTTGCTGAAGAAGATCTAATTTAAGGGGTTCAATTTTTTTTTATATCACAAGAATATTGCAATTGTAAAATTATGAGTAATACGTGGTGAGCAATGTAAAAATAATAGGTCAAGGTAATTGTTTTGTGGTTAATCCTGGTTAGTCAAAACAACTTCTATAGGCTACAGTGTATAAGAACAATTCAAATTAGAATGGTTCATTTATTTAAAACTTCATTGCGTTTGTATCAAAATTGGCACTCACTGGACTCTAAACCAACGCTTAATTCAAAAAAAAAAGAACTTGAGTCAGAGTTAATGTTCGATTCATTAGACTCTTTTGGCTTATGTAATTTTATTATAGTCTTATGTGACTTAAGCCTTTCCTTTTAGATGATCAGGTGAATAGATTGATTCATATATATGATGCCGTTGGATCTACAATTGAAATATGTATATATAGAGCAGTAATCCACTTGATAGTTTTTGTATATTATAAGAAAGGA